>CM051241.1:195915156-195942656 GCA_027917425.1 Gastrophryne carolinensis
TCACCAACTCTTACTAAAGAGGCCGCACACTGAGTATAGATAAAAAAGTCCAATAAATGTAATAGATATTCATTGTATACATAGAAACAGATACTAATCTAAACACATACAAGATTAAAAACACAAAAACAAGCGGGTGGATCCCAATTAATGGTGACTAATATATATGGAGTTAGAGAGATTGTACCCCCTCCCTTCTCTCTAATATTCTCGGTGTATATATGTTTTTAAGGGTGTTTTAAGAAGTTTGTATAGGATTTTTTGTAATATGAATGTTGATACATGAATAAAGTGATTACATAACTCTTTATTGTTGGTTGGTGGTGCTTCTGTACAAAGAGGTTTTTGGGGGTAGGTGGAACCCCTATCTTCTGTCTCTTGTCGTTTAGTTGCTTAGTTCCTCCCAAGGCTGTTACTACTGCTTTTGGCCTGACTGGGCTTGAGGGGGCAGCCGGGCCCTATTCAGGCTGGGGGGGAGGAGCTACAGCTTCACATCTTTGCAGACATGCCTTCCGGCTGAGGGACAACCCACACATAATGGATTCCCAAGGTGGAGCAGAGTAATACAGAGAAATCCAATTTTACAGGTGAGTTAAAGTCAATGAGAGACGCTTGCCAAAGAGATAAACACAGCAAACGTCTCTCATTGGCTGGACGCCGCACGTGCACTGTTAGAACGCAGAAGAGGTGGGTTGTTTGGGGCTTTCTGGGTGGTTTCGCGCAGCGGGTCATCCCCAATTTGGATGCCCTCGGGGAACGGAACAAAATCAGAGAATGTCAAATTCCTGGGTTTTGTTCCTCTTAAAGGGTTTTGGGTAAAGTTTATTTGTAAGATGCCTGGAAATCAGTGTTATGGTCTGTTATGGTTGCGAAACAAGCATTCTGCAATTTTTAAGATGAAATATAACCGCGCTGATATTTCTTAAAATTATTAAATTATTGAATTATTATTGCTCAACGTGTGTTAATCCTTTATCCCTATGGATCCTAAATGCACATGTTATTCCAAAAACACAGAGCAATCAATGATAAAACAACACACTTTAGATCAGCTTTAACTCTTAAAACATTATATAAAAAAGTCCAAGCTTCTGGGGTGGTTCCCCAATCTGAGAGTATCCTCTAAGGCCAAGGATTTTAGTGACCTTCTATCACAGGGATGTTCAAAACACATGAATAAAGGGGGGTGGGAGCAGCTCAATCACTATTATTTATACAAAATTATTATTATTATTCAGGGCCTGGGAACTAATTCACCGCCCAGTTTAACCCTCTCATCAACTAAATATCAAGCAACAAACATGTCTAGCTATGTGGAAAGACAGAGATTTGGTTGCATATATCTGCAGATACATGTGGAAGCCACACTGCCCCGGCAAGGCACTCTGTGTTTAGTGTGGTCCCTACTCTTAATTCTGAGTCCCCAAAGTTGGGACATGCCATGCAGACAAATATCTGAGAGCTACTCACCTGGGAAGCTGCCAGCCTCCCTTTAGAACACTTCACAGGGAGAAATCCATATTGACTGAATTCCTCCCTGCTTGTGCTCATGGCACAACACTGTAGCAAATTCCACCACGTGTATATAACAGCAAATTGCTGATGAGAATCTGGTGCCCACCACCTCCTTCAAAATACTCTTACCAGATAATAATAAGCTTTAGTGCCTTATTAAAAATCCTCCATGATTTATTCCTCTCTTATTGGATAGGAGAGCTGGTTAAATATTCTGGTCCCCGCTTTAACAGGTGGAGGTGTGCTTGAATGCCTTATTAGATCCTCAATATTCCATTCCTCTCTTGTTATTAACAGAGCCGATTTGATATTCTTATCCCACTTTGGCTTTTAAAATTGTCCCAGATTGGACAAACCACATAGAAAGGAAAACCAAATAGAAAAATCTAGCGTAATATTGTTTTAATCATGTGCACTGGTTACGTTAAAAATGCACTCACATAAAAACAATGTATATCAAGTATTTAGGAGACGCCAGACAAGATTCTCACCAAACCCTCAATGTGTCTAGGCCGATTGATGTATCAAAGGGAGGGAGGAGAAGTGAAGTATCCCTGGAGTGTAGCTTGCCCGCGTACTGATAAGATCCGTCCGCCGCCGTCAACGCGTTTCATTGGTAACCAACTTTCTCAAGACTCATTCTGCAATGCCTAATAAGCAGCTGCACATCTCGTGATATCTCAGCCATTGCCGGGTCATTCATGAATCAGTGCGGCTATCACGCAGTTGCAAAATGTCGATGCTGACCAGGTAGGATTGTGGTATATTTACATCTCCCGGGTGCTGCACGATTGTGGCCTTGGGAGCTGCTGGACAGATAAGATGAATTGGTCATTGATAATCAATAGTTTGCTTGCTTTTCAATGAATTTCTTTCCTTGTATAAAGTTTAAAAAATATTTTTAAATATATAACTTTAGGACTGCTTAAAAGTAACTTTTAGGAGTTAGGGTTAAGTTTAGGTTAGGGAATAAAGACGTTTTTCAATATAAAAAATGATCATGGCCCAAGTGACTCTGTTCCCGTCTCATAGTGAAGGTGAGAATTATGGGCACTCCCCACCCACGGCGATTTAATTTTTCTCTTGAAGGCACTCATGATTCCCTTAAGATTGAGTCAGCGGATAAGCCCCTTTTGGTTCAGTATTCCCTTTACCAGATGTGGTAAAGTGTATGGAAATGTCATAAATGGTGTGTATTTCTCCCCTGCTAGGCTGTATCGGGCACGATCCGTGCCGGGTTTTCAGGACCCAGGTCACTTCCCCCAATCCTTTTCAGGTTTGTTCCCTGATCTCAGGCCGTGCACAGGTGATCAGGCTGATCGCAGGGGAAGCCTGAATAAAAAGGTGCCGCTGAGCCTGTCAGTTGTCTGTTGACCAGCCTGAAGGAAGGAGCCCAGGCTACATTGCACAAGTGGTGAACAAAAGAACTGAACGTAAGCCGAAGGACTTGGCTTCTGTGACCCCTAAACTTGGACTTGTGGGGATAAGCAGCGGAGGGCTTGTAGGCCCTATAAAGCGGACCAGACTTACCTTTTTCTCTTGAAGGCACTCGTGATTCAGCAGATAAGCCGCTCTTGGTTCAGTATTCCCTTTACCAGGTGTGGTAAAGTGTATGGAAATGTCATAAATGTTGTGTATTTCTCCCCTGCTAGGCTGTATCGGGCACGATCCGCGCCGGGTTTTCAGGACCCAGGTCACTTTCCCCAATCCTTTTCAGGTTTGTTCCCTGATCTCAGGCCGTGCACAGGTGATCAGGCTGATCGCAGGGGAAGCCTGAATAAAAAGGTGCCGCTGAGCCTGTCAGTTGTCTGTTGACCAGCCTGAAGGAAGGAGCCCAGGCTGCATTGCACAAGTGGTGAACAAAAGAACTGAACGTAAGCCGAAGGACTTGGCTTCTGCAACCCCTAAACTTGGACTTGTGGGGATGAGCAGCGGAGGGCTTGTAGGCCCTATAAAGCGGACCAGACTTACCCTTTTTCTCTTGAAGGCACTCGTGATTCAACGGATAAGCCGCTCTTGGTTCAGTATTCCCTTTACCAGGTGTGGTAAAGTGTATGGAAATGTCATAAATGGTGTGTATTTCTCCCCTGCTAGGCTGTATCGGGCACGATCCGCGCTGGGTTTTCAGGACCCAGGTCACTTCCCCCAATCCTTTTCAGGTTTGTTCCCTGATCTCAGGCCGTGCACAGGTGATCAGGCTGATCGCAGGGGAAGCCTGAATAAAAAGGTGCCGCTGAGCCTGTCAGTTGTCTGTTGGCCAGCCTGAAGGAAGGAGCCCAGGCTACATTGCACAAGTGGTGAACAAAAGAACTGAACGTAAGCCGAAGGACTTGGCTTCTGCGACACCCCTAAACTTGGACTTGTGGGGATGAGCAGCGGAGGGCTTGTAGGCCCTATAAAGCGGACCTGACTTACCCTGGCTTGCTGGAGTACCCAGCCCTGGACTTACATTGAATTGTTGAAGTAACCACTTTGATTTATAGTTGCTGCAATCTCTGAAGTGAGAGATACTTTGCTTTTGAACGCTTTATTTTCTCAATAAACCTGCTTTTGCTGTTGAAGAACTGTTGGCCGTGTCACTGCCGCCACTTCGCCCCAAGTGCTCACAAAGGGTTTATTGGAAAGAAGGGATCCCTGTTTTCCGATTCACCAGTCTCTAAAGGATATTATTGCTTGGCAATGGAAAAGTCTGGAGTCTTGGTTTTCCCTTCCTATGTCGGTCACGAGAAGATTCCCCTTTGAGGAATCTGAGATAGAGGTTTGGGCTAAGGTTTCTCTCATGTGAAGACATGGGTTCCCTTAGAGATCCTCTAGACCAGGGGTACTCAAATGGCGGACCGCGGTCCGAATCCGGACCGCAGACGCCATTTGTCCGGACCGCTGCCCAGGGCTGGTGTAGTGTCAAGGCCACATCAGCCCGGGATCCGGCGGTGCCGGTGACAATTGCCGGCTGGGGCTGTCAGAGCTGGGGGCGGGCACATGGGCGTGGCCAGGCCGGGGGAGGTGGAAGCGGCTCGGGCCTCGTAGGCGGGGGGGAGGAGTGGAGACGAAGAGGCGCGGGAGGAGGAAGGAGCCGAGAGCGCGGAGCTGGCGGAGGCTTTGGGCGGCAAGCAGAGCCCGCTGCACACACCTGGAGGCCCATCATGTCCACTCGCACTGCTGCCGCCCCCACCGCCGGTGCTGCTACAACAGGCCTGACTCTGGGAAGAGGTGGCCTGCCTGAGGGAGGTGGCAGCCCCGGAGTCAGTGGTGTCCCAGCATCAGAGCACACTGCTGCGCTGGCTGGAGGAGCGGCTGGCCCGGGGCGAGGAGGACATTACCCGGGACCAGTTCATCGAGCTGCTAAGAAAGTGCAAGGAGGTGAGATTCCTGTCCCCCATTTACTTCATGTGTAGAGTGCAAGCTCCTCAGCCAACCTGAGCAATGAGCTTTCCTGTCCCCCCACCCACCTGTCATTTACTTCCTGCTTCTCGCGCTTCTGTGTAGAGTGCAAGCTCTTCAGCTAACAACAGCTGACATGCACTCTTACTTACACGCACCCCCACCCCCCCCTCAAGTGAGTGTTCAATTACTCCACTTTGTGCAAAAAATACAAGTTTAAAAAGGTAATAATAATTCATCAAGACCATAAACCTGTGCAATCAATAAAATCTAAAGTGCAAATGCTAGATAAGAAGGCGATATTCACCAAGTAAAGCATTGGATGAGACCCCCAATGCAAACCCAATACACAAAAGTGCTGTTAGTGCCGGGCTGTATAAGGGAGCTGAGGTAGTAAGCAATCACTGGAAAGAAAAAGTAAAGATCACACTGTCCTTGTGGTCGAACGAACGTGACTAATCACAGGCAGTGGATTAAAGGCAGGAGACCCCACGCGTTCCTCCGACCCGCCACGGCTTCTCCAGGGGCGGATTGCATAATTATTACAGAAAAGCAGGTGGGATACTGAATCTTTTCTGTCCCTACCGCTTCTGGCTATGGACTGTGTCAGTAGAGTAGTCTGGAATAGTAGTCAGGAATGTCATATTGGGGGATGCTCCAAAGGAAGAGCTTCTGGATGCCCTACTATGTGATTCTAAGGCAGTACATTTCATTTCTGATGCTGCCTCAGAATCAATTATGGCCAATGCTAAGAGTATGGCCTTAGTCACTTGTGCCATATTGAATAGTTCACAATTATCTTTTTTGTCCCAGAAAACAAAAGCTGAGGGGGGGCAATTAAAGCGTACCAAAACCCACATTTTTAACTCGCTCCCCCCATGAGGACTACCTTTTCCAATTTGTAGTGCTCCTGCTTCAATATAATCCCAGATAATGGCGCCTGTTTTAGCTGTAAAGCCCCGCCTCCTCAATTCACTGCCACTGTTGTGTGTGTGACAATAAAGTAAATAAATAAAGTAATAAATAAACCACACCTATGCATTGACTGATTGCCTGCCATCTTACAGAGACAGACAGCAAATCAGTGTTCCAGGACGACTTTGAAAAGCGAAAATATTCATTTCTAGTTCTACACTCTAAGAAGTGTGTATCGGCAAGAGCTTTGACCAAATGTATGTCACAAGCTCAATGGGTTTTGGTCCGCTTTAAATACCCTCACTCTAAGCCTCCTTTGTTTCAGAAGCATGCTTGCAGCAATATACGAGATCCATTCTCTTGCTGCTACATATCCTACGTAGTGTGAGATATATATATATGAACATTTGCCCAAGTGGCCTTCGACAGTCTACCTATGACATATTAACAAAGTTGCTGAATTGTTATATCTATAGTGATCAACATCACTGCCTTATACGTACATGAAGTAGAATGCCATCTATATACATACAGATAACACACTGTATTCTAATTAGCTGATCTTTGCCTCCAAGATAACCACAGCTGTATATGGACCTGCAATAAAAAGACACCATATCTGATCGTTGTTATTATACTAGACGTACAAAAAAAAAATATATATATATATATAAGAAACATAGAAGGTTGACGGCAGAAGGAGACCATACGGTCCATCTAGCCTGCCCTTATGTGTATACTGTATGTTCTCTGTATCTTATGTGTATACTGTATGTTCTCTTTATCTTATGTGTATACTGTATGTTCTCTGTATCTTATGTGTATACTGTATGTTCTCTGTATCTTATGTGTATACTGTATGTTCTCTGTATCTTATGTGTATACTGTATGTTCTCTGTATCTTATGTGTATACTGTATGTTCTCTGTATCTTATGTTTATACTGTATGTTCTCTGTATCTTATGTGTATACTGTATGTTCTCTGTATCTTATGTTTATACTGTATGTTCTCTGTATCTTATGTGTATACTGTATGTTCTCTGTATCTTATGTATATACTGTATGGTCTCTGTATCTTATGTGTATACTGTATGTTCTCTGTATCTTATGTGTATACTGTATGTTCTCTGTATCTTATGTGTATACTGTATGTTCTCTGTATCTTATGTATATACTGTATGTTCTCTGTATCTTATGTGTATACTGTATGTTCTCTATATCTTATGTGTATACTGTATGTACTCTTTATCTTAGGATAGATGTGTGCTTATCCCAGGCATGTTTAAATTCAGTGACTGTTGATTTTTCAACTACCTCTGCTGGAAGTTTGTTCCAAGCATCTACTACTCTTTCTGTAAAATAATATTTTCTAACATTGCTCCTGATCTTCCCCCCGACCAGCTTCAGGTTGTGCCCCCTTGTTCTATCATTAAGCTTCTTCTTAAAAACACTTCCCTCCTGAACCTTATTCAATCCTTTCACATATTTAAAGGTCTCAATCATGTCCCCCCTCTCCCTTCTTTCCTCCAGACTGTACAAATTAAGTTCTTTAAGTCTCTCCTGATAAGTTTTAAGTTTAAGTCCTTCCACCATTTTCGTTGCCCGCCTTTGGACACGTTCTATTTGAATAATGTCTTTTTGCAGGTAAGGTCTCCAGAACTGCACACAGTATTCTAGCTGTGGCCTCACCAGGGCTCTATACAGCGGCATCACAACCTCCCTCTTCCTACTGGTGATGCCTCGAGCTATGCAGCCGAGCATCCTGCTTGCTTTTCCCACTGCCTGGCTACACTGTCCACTCATCTTGCAGCTATCAGTAATCAGTGTCCCTAAATCTCTCTCCTCCGAGGTCCTGGCTAACACAGTGCTGCCCATACGGTGCTCAGAGCAGGGATACTTTTAGCAATGTCCTCTATTATTTAGTATTAAAGGGACATTTAAGTCAAAGTATTAAATGAGGCTGCTTTCTGCTTGCCCCATATATATACATACAGATAACAAACTGATCTTTGCCTCCAAGATAACCACAGCTGTATATGGACCTGCAATAAAAAGACACCATTCCCGATCGCTGTTATTATACTAAACGTTGGGTACAAAAAAAATAATAATAATAAAAAAAAAAAATATATATATATATATATATATATATATATATAATATTTTTAGCAATGTCCTCTATTATTTAGTATTAAAGGGACATTTAAGTCAAAGAATTAAATTAGGCTGCTTTCTGCTTGCCCCATTCTATATACATACAGATAACACACTGTATACTGTATATGGACCTGCAATAAAAAGACACCATTCCCGATTGCTGTTATTATACTACAAAAAAAATAATAATAAAAAAAATATATATATATATTTAGGTCATATTTTTAGCAATGTCCTCTATTATTTAGCATTAAAGGGACATTTAAGTCAAAGGCCTTGATTCAAGAAAGGTAGAAAAAAATTCTCATGGTAGTAAAAGATTCAATTCATGAGAAAAAAGCCTGAATCACTGTTGTTGAATCACTAGAAAAAAAGACAATGAAAGTCAATGGCACTTTTTTACTCTTGAGAAAAGTAGAGAAATATTTACTCCTTTCTATATTGTACTAAAAGCTGCCATTGACTTTCATTGTCTTTTTTTTCTAGTGATTCAGGCTTTTTTTTTTAAATTGAATTTGTTTCTACCTTTATTGAATCGAGGCCAAAGTATTATATTTGGCTGCTTTCTGCTTGCCCCATTCTATATACATACAGATACACTGTATTCTAATTAGCTGATCTTTGCTTCCAAGATAACCACAGCTGTATATGGACCTGCAATAAAAAGACACCATATCTGATCGCTGTTATTATACTAGACGTTGGGTACAAAAAAAAAATATATATATATATAGTTATCTCATATTTTTAGCAATGCCCTCTATTATTTACTATTAAATATACATTTTAGTCAAAGTATTAAATTCGGCTGCTTTCTGCTTGCCCCATTCTGGCTGATGGGCAGGATCTTTCATTTACCAGTACTTTGCATTTCCTGATAAACCCTATAGAACTTGCTCCCTTCTGCTGACTCATAGGTTCCCTAAGTGAATTGACTTTCACATTGAAACATGCATGCATGAGCCATCATGTGCTGCTGAGGAGGGTCTGCAGAGGGAGTTATTGAGCAATATAAAGCATGATGCAAGCTGGATTAAAGATGCAGCTCCCGACAGCCAGCATGGGAAGAGCAGAAAGCCCTTAGTCAGGGACACCCGAATACCCATCCATTATGGAAAAATTGGTGGGTGGCCCAGCAATGGTCAAGGCACCGAAATGAGGTGCACCTTTCAACCCACAGCAAAGCTAGTGGCAATAATCAGGTCCATACTAGGTCCTGATGGTGCTCCATCCAAATCCCCCCCAGCACTCCATTCCCGTTGCAGTTGCGCTGTGGCCGCAAGGATGCCACAGGGCCAGGACAGCTCCCCTTGTGGTGGCTAAGGAGCCCAAAGCTACCAACATATTCCTTATAATGGAGCCGCTTAAAGCGGACCAACAGTCAAAAAGGAATTAAATCAGACTTACAGGCTGATTCATTAATAGCGCCAGGTAGCGACAGATGAGCGTCAGTTGCGTTATTTTCACAGCGCCCGCTAGTATTCGCTGTGCTTGGCCGTTGTTCGGCTGTTGACAGCGACTCAGTCGGTGTGCGGTAATGTTGAATACGGGGTTAGGAGTCGCTGTTTGACAGGTTCCGCGCTGTATGGGAGCGCATGACAGCGAACGGCCATAGCGAACGG
Source organism: Gastrophryne carolinensis (assembly GCA_027917425.1). NCBI lineage: Eukaryota > Metazoa > Chordata > Amphibia > Anura > Microhylidae > Gastrophryne > Gastrophryne carolinensis. Next base: position 195,924,747 of record CM051241.1, read on the forward strand.
CTCCCACCATATTCATTAACAAATCACGCTCCAAAAATTCTCGCGCTGTAAAATGCTTGTTTAAACCCCAGAGCGCTGGCGGCGATGGGTTAAAAGTAGTTTTTTAAGCCCCAAACAACCATATTTTTAGAAAAAAAAACACATTTTTCAAAACATTTTGTAATATGAATACATTAATATCAGACCTGTAATATCAATTCTGCAGTAATTTTTTTTTTTTTTAAGCTTAAACAAAATATCTAACATTGCAGAAGTGGTCACAGAATTTTTGATATTAAAAAAAAATAATAAATAATAGCAATTAATTAAGAATATTTAAAGATTGCTCCATTGAAATGCATTGGAGAGCGCCAGGTAGCAAGAGGTCATACCTGTCGCTGTTCAAGGTCGCTCGCTGGCGCTGTGGGGTGAGGCTGGAATAATGATGAATGATTCGCTATCTGGCGCTCTGTCAGTCGCTAAGCAGGATCGGCTTGATAAATGTGTGATTGCGGAGGGGAGCCGGCGTTCTCGTGGCGGTGAGCGTCATTACCGTTCGCTCACCATTCGCTACCTGGCGCTATCCCTTGTTAAATAAGGGCCAAACTCAACAAACAGTGTTCATATGCTTCCCTCCCCAGGGCAATATAGATTACTGCACAGAAAAAATAATTTGCCTTTTTCTAATGGCTACTGGGATTAATTTTAAAAACAAGATGACGGCTCATTGGCTTGCAGCCAACCTGCAAACAGGAAGTCATGCTGGGCTTCCTGTTACTGTGTATTGTCAGTTATGTCCGTTGGAACTGGAAGCTCCAAAATGGCCGCTGCCTTTCTTTTCCAACTGTGCCAGACTGTTAGTCCGGTTGGTCCCAGCATCGGACGCGCCATTATCAAGCCTGCCCCTCATCATAGCTCGCTGGAATTGTGCCAGACCTTACCAGCTAGGGAGCACCTTCACACAACAATAGGGAGCACGCACCCATGGCACCCTCGAGGTCCAGAGTGGGGACACAGGGCGACCACATGGTCCTTCTTGGGAAATACAGACTAACAACTGATAGAATAGGCAATTGTTAGCCCATTCTGCCAGCTAGGTTTGGCAATGCGCTAGACTGTTTTCTGTTTTGAAGTTTAAGAAAATATGGCTGATTATATCAAGGTTTACAGTTTTACCCTATGATTTTTCTGAAGCATGTGGGCGTGGCCCTTGGTGCTGTTCTGATGCATAACAATCAGCATAATGGGTAGCGTCTTTAAGAGACAGAGATTGTGCTTCAGACACCCTGGCTGTGCTCCTCACCTCTCTCTGCGCTACATAAACCAATAGGAAGGAACAAGCTTTTTTACATGCTAGAGCCTTTTTTTGTGCGTTTGACCTCCTTTAAAGGTGCTGGCGGCAGTTACCCCTTAAATGTGCTGGGGGGTTCTAGCTGCAGTGACTCTATTAAAGCTTCTGTGGGGTGCTGGTGGCTACAGTGGGCCCCTTACAGCTGCAATGACCCCTTAAAGTGGACCAACACCCTCCCCTGATCGGCCCGGGAATCTATAAGATTCCCGGACCGATCAGCTCCCTGACTGCGGGGCACACCGATCGATGTGTGAGACCCCCCCAGATCCCCGAAAATCCTACCTGATCCTCGTTCCAGCGGCGCATGCGCGGGCCGCCGCTGCCTCCCACGCGTCCCTCTACCAGGGCACGCACCCGCGCCGGCGTGAATGGCCGGCGCGGGTGCGCGCCCTGCTAGAGGGACGCGCGGGAGGCGGCCCGCGCTCAGCTTGTCCGTCTCTGCCTCTCCTTGTCCGGCGGCGCCGATTGGACGAGCGAGTCACGTGGGAGCGGGGTCAGTTGAGTTTTCGGGGCTTTCTGGGGGGTTTCACACAGCGGGGCACTCCCGATCGGGGTGCCCCGCGGAAGTGAACCAATACCCAGGATAGTCAAAATCCTGGATGTTGATCCACTTTAAAGCAGAATAAAGCCCAGCAGCGGCCGGCCTGGAATTCAAAATATTCCAGGGCCAGCTGCTGGCTTTTCCCTGGGGCAACCTGGATTGGGGTGTCCCACTGTGTAAAACGCTTGTAAAACCCTTCTCCCAGCTCCAACAGCGCATGCCTGGCCTCTTGTCCACTAAGAGCCGCCCGCTATGACTACGCTATTTGGCTGGCTGTTTATAATGGAGAGCGCACGTTGCTACATCCCCTATATATATTCAGATAGGCTGGGGCAGGAGCGAACGCGCGGCGAGGAATGCAGCAACACACGCTCCCCATTCTAGTATATGAGAGACATCTGAGGTAGTTATTTCAGGCAGCTTTCATTGGATGAGAGCCCGCTTTGGGATGCGCCGCAGATACGGAACAAAACACGGGAAAGTCAAATGCTCGGATTTTGTTCTTCTTTAAATGTAAAACCAGAATAAGTCTGTGAACTATGAAAAATTCTATTTTCATAGTTTTTCAAAGTTATTCATCAAAGGTGCACTATCACAGAAAAAAATGATCCGATAAAGAAATTAAGTTGGATAGCAAGAGAAGGGGTCACCTATACACCCAGTAGGGATGAGCGAACCGGTTTGGACGAACCGGAATTCGCTCCGAATTTCAGGGAAAATTCGATTCGGCACGAACCCGAATTTTTTTGGGTTCGTGCCAATCGAATTTTCCCTGAAATAAAAAAAAAAATGCCGGCATGGTGGGAGCGGGCAGGCCGGCTACGCTGTCAGCGGGCGGCGGAAGCCTCCCACCATGCCGGCATTTTTTTAAAAAGCAAACACTTACCTGCATGGTCGGAGCGTGGAGGCCGGCGCCGCTCTCAGCTGTCATCAGAGGACGCGTCATCAGAGGGCGCCTGAGAGCGGCGCCGGCCTCCACGCTCCCACCATGCAGGTAAGTGTTTGCTTTTTAAAAAAATGCCGCTGACAGGCGTAGCTGGCCTGCCCGCTCCCACCATGCCGGCATTTTTTTTTTCAGATGAGCGATTCGTGAAAGTTCGATTCGGGCGAACCCGAATTTCTTGGGGAAATTCGGCGAATCGCCCGAATCGAACTTTCAAGAAGTTCGCTCATCTCTAACACCCAGCATCAAAAATGGAAGGAAGAATAATCCAGTGTGACATGTTTTGAACCATTCTTCTTATACAGGGGAGATCCGCTCAACTCTAATTGCCTGCCCCCTGAGCTAGCCTGTGTTAGAATAACAGTGTATTGCAATTCTTTTGATATGTAAAGATGCTTTTTCCCATCAAGCAATGCTTTGGGCAGATATTAGAGTGGTTAAAGTGGACCAACACCCAGGGGGGATCGGCCCGGAAATCTATAAGATTCCCGGACCGATCAGATCTCTCCCCGCGGGGCATCCGAAATCGGGATGTCCCGCGGGAGGAACCCCCCAGGAGGCCCACAAACCTTACCTCAGCCCCATTCCATCGGCGCATGTGCGAGCCGCGTCTCGCGCTTCCCTCTAGCAGGGCGCGCACCCGCGCCGGCCGTTTGTGAATGGCCGGCGCAGGCGCGCTCCCTGTTAGAGGGAAGCGCGAGGCGCGGCCTCCAGCGTTCAGAGCCAGCAAGGCCGCCTGGACGCACATACCACAGCGGCTCTGAGCGCTGTGATTAGCTGGCGCGGTCACGTGGGAGCGGGGAGAGGTGAGTTTTTTGGGGCTTTCTGGGGGGGTTTCAGACAGTGGGGCACCCCCGATCGGGGTGCCCCACCGAAGTGGACCAAAACCCAGGATAGTCAAAATCCTGGGTGTTGGTCCATTTTAATGCTGCTGTTCCCCACAGGCTGTATCAGGAAACAGATATTGGAATGGAGCAGAACACCCCCGTAAAAGTGGAATGGTATACTCAGAAACCTCTAGGGTTTTTTCCTGCCAGAAGGAAACCACAAGCTGTGACACTTCCTCGCACTATACAGCATGTTTATATGGGTTTTTTGATTTGAGCGAGTTCACAGTACAGCTCCTTGTCCCTGTCCACCCAGCTCTGTTGTGTGGAGCACTTACCGAGTGCCGAGATTGAGTTCCAGGTTGCCCAGGTCCTGCCACCATTCATGGTCGAGCTGCCGACCCCAATCTGTCCAGGTCAATGTGAGACTTGACCTTGACACCCAGTACATTTTGACATTCTGGAGCAGGATGGAAAAAGGGGACAACATTTTGTCTGGACTGTCCCAATATTTTAGAGTGAAAAAAAGCCTTTTTGCTCTTTTTAACTAAAATAAAATTTTTGCTCTTTTTAACTAAAATTAAATATACAGGTGGAATTATCCTTTTGAAGAGTGATGCTAACCCACCACAGTTTTCTGGTGGCACTCCAGTCAACAATCGACAGGGGCCCTGGCAAGCAACTAACCCTCCACGAATCAGTAAGCCTCTGCAGTGTGCAGCCCATTCCGTGTTCCCCATCAGATGGCATTTAGGGAGTAAACTAAAGCATCACTTTATTGCCGGCAAGAGGGGATAGATTTGTTTTCCACAGATCAGGCACAAGGTTTTCAGGAAGGGTTTAGGTCTGATTTGGGGAGGCCGATTCATTAATAGCGTCAGGTAGCGACAGTTGAGCGACTGTAGCGGCATTTTCAGAGCGCCCGCTAGTAGTCGCTGTGCTTGGCCGTTGTTCGGTAGTTGATAGCGACTCAGCCGGTTTGCCGTGCGCATGAGCGCATGATAGCGACTGGCTATAGCGACCGGCTCCCACCATATTCATTAACAAATCACGCTCAAAAAATTCTCGTGCTGTGAAATGCATGTTTAAACCCCAGAGCGCTGGCGGCGATGGGTTAAAAGTAGTTTTTTAACCCCCAAACAACCATATTTTTGAAAACCAAAAAAAAACAAGTTTTTTAAATAGTTTTGTAATATGAATACATTAATATCAGACCTGTAATATCAATTCTGTACATTTTTTTTTTTTTTTTTAACTTAAAAAAATTATTTAAAATGGCAGAAGTGGTCACAGAATTTTTCACATTTAAAAAAAAAAACAATTAATTATGAATATTTAAAGATTGTTCCATTGAAATGCATTGGAGAGCGCCAGGAAGCGAGAGGTCATACCTGTCGCTGTTCAAGGTCGGACGCTGGCGCTGTGGGCTGAGGCTGGAATAATGATGAATGAGTCACTATATGGCGCTATCTCAGTCGCTAAGCAGGATCGGCTTGATAAATGTGTGATTGTGGTGGGGAGCCGGCGTTCTCGTGGCGGGGCCCGTCATTACCGGCCGCTCACCAGTCGCTACCTGTCGCTATCCCTTGTTAAATAAGGGCCAAAATCAAGTAAACCCCTTTCAACTCCTTTCCCTTTAAAATGTACAATAAAAGTGAAATGTTTACCAAATTGCACTGCTCATTTTATCTAAAAAAAGAAATAAATTTGGTGAAAGACGACCATTTTCTAACTAATAATTACCAAGGGGATCCTTCTTTCGCCTGTAAAATGCATTATTTTTTTTTTTAAAGAGGAACCTTATCTTAATATTAAAAAAACTGCCGTATACTAATGTTTTCTTTCTATGCAGCAGGTTACTTCTTGTCCATATTTTTTAAATGTAGCAATTTCCAAGATCCAATGTGCATGATCCTCGGGAATATTTGAGGGCTTGGAGGTTGCAAGCAAACAGGTTGATGAGATCCTGTCTGCAGCAGAAAGAGTGTGGCTGGTACTTTGTCTCAACTAGGTGGTAAGGATGCCCAAACATGTTGTGGAACACATTCTTATTCACTGCTAAATCAGAGGCATGCAAAAGAAAAAACTTTTGACTGGGTCCTGGCCAACTCCTGCTGCAATAAATGGAGCTTAGCATGCTCCAGTCCTGATTTGGGATTCCCCGCTGTATATATCCTGGGGGTCGTCAAGTAAACTCATCTTGTCGAAATCCCACGAAGCGCGTGCGGTCCATGAACACATTCTGGGCTTCTCTCGGCTGAGGCATGTACATTCCCCCAGGCCTCTCTAAATGGCTGGTGTGGGCTAGTGGGGAAGCGGCCAGCAGCTCAGGCTACCAGACTGATAGAGGGGTTAAATGGGCCCCCCCCCTCCTTTTCCAAATACCACGGGAGCTCCAACATGGTCCAACCTGGCCCAGTAAAAACCCAAATACACATCAATAAAACATTACATTTATTACAAATATTATTCATAAAACAATATATTTGGACACTGAACTTTGCCTTGTCCTATTTTGATTACATACACTTTAGACAGTGTCTATCACAATTGATGTTTCTATACAATAATATTCCATAACATAAGATTCCATGCGGTGCCTTATCTTATACTTGGCTTAGAGCATTATACTTGGCTTAGAGCATTATACTTGGCTTAGAGCATTATACTTGGCTTAGGGCAAACTAGTTTCGCCTGTCAATAGGCTTCCTCAGTGCCACACATAGAAATCTGTAAAGTTGGAAAATCATAACGATATAAAGAAATGCAGCTCAGGCTCCATTTATCTTTACAATGGCGCTCTGATGTCAGAGCTGCCTAGCGTAGATAAATGGGGCACGGGCCACTGATTGGCTGGTGCCCGTACATGCCCCATGGGATCGCCGGAAAAGTGAGTTTTTACAGCAGTCACCGGGGGTACACACAGAGGAAATCAGGATCCCCGCTGGAGAGGAACAATACACAGGGGAGCAGAAATAACTATCTTTGTGACTCTTTAAAGGGATTCTAGTCAGTGGAGCACCATTTTTTCTGTATCATTCTTATTATTCATGTTAGATTATGTCTGTCCAATTGGGCACTGAGGAAGCCTAATACGGCGAAACTAGTCTGCCCGACAAGACACTGCATTATTTGTCTAACTTCTCTCAAATAATATTGTGAGTGTCTTTGGATCTATGTCATTGGGTATCATGCTTTTAAGATAAAATTCTTTGTGTATAGATATACACCAGTATTTTAATGTGTAATCTCTAATAAAATGTTTGGTTAATTTTTATCCATGTGATGTTTTGCATATTACGGCGAGGTTGCCCGATTTTGGTGAGTCCCATTTTGCTGGACCAGGGAGACGGTCCAAAACTCCCTTGCCCAATCAATAGAATCTTAATTGTAGGGACCACCCAGGCAACCAGCCTCATCCCCTAACAGGGTTTCATTTCTCTAACCATTCCACAATAAAATGCAAAAGAAAGATGTTGAACTCGCCCTGGAGAAGTGACGCGTGACGTCACGCAACGCGTCGGCGTATGAGAGGAGGGGGCATGCTGGCTGGTGGCACGGTTCTGATGTGAGTTAATGTTTGTTATATATGTGTCTGCCTTTTTTATCCCGCGGCTGTCCTTATAAGAAGATTTATGTAATGGTTTTGCACATTGCTCGTAGCACTTTATAGATAGATTGTTTGCACCTTAGAATAATTTGATAGTAAGTGATAATGGATATTTGATTTATATATACTTTTTAGGCTCTGACAGACGGGTATATTAGGGATCAAGAGCAGTAATAGATTTGTGTAGTATTATCTTATTTGCGGCCTCAAGCATATAACATCTGGGTGGTCTATACAGTGCCGCCCCTCCTTCCTCCCCCCCCCCCTCCTTCGTTCCTCCCCCTTTTGCATAAGGGGTGTTGTGTATATATGTATTTTAATTAACATTTTAATGTGTGTGTATATATGTACATAATATCCTTTGAGTAATAAAGAAGTATATATTTCAACTTATATTTTTGAGTGGTGCCATTTACATAGAGGATGGATTAGGGAGTGTGGGCCTCCTTACTTGTGTGTTCATTCCACAATAAACCCTACTAACAATTACTGGCGGGTCGGGTATTTGGGGATTTTGCCCCCTTTTGTGGGGCTAAACCCCATTATATCTCAGTGGAGCACCAACCAGGATTTATTTTAGTCAGGCTGTCACATTTAGACCCTTATTTAACAAGGGATTGCGCCAGGTAGCGAATGGTGAGCGAACGATAATGACGGTCACCGCCACGAGAACGCCGGCTCCCCTCCGCAATCACACATTTATCAAGCCGATCCTGCTTAGCGAACGACACAGCGCCAGATAGCGAAGCATTCATCATTATTCCAGCCTCACCCCACAGCGCCAGCGTCCGACCTTGAACAGCGACAGGTATGACCTCTCGCTACCTGGCGCTCTCCAATGCATTTCAATGGAACAATCTTTAATTATTCATAATTAATTGCTATTAATTTTATTTATTTTTTTTTTAAATGTCAAAAATTCTGTGACCACTTCTGCAATGTTAGATATTATTTTTAAGGTAAAAAAAAAAAAAAATTTGTGCAGAATTGATATTACAGGTCTGATATTAATGTATTCATATTACAAAATAGTTTGAAAAACTGTTTTTTTTTTTTTTTAACAAAAAATATGGTTGTTTGGGGGTTAAAAAACTACTTTTAACCCATCGCCGCCAGCGCTCCGGGGTTTAAACAAGCATTTCACAGCGCGAGAATTTTTTGAGCTTGATTTGTTAATGAATATGCTGGGAGCCGTTCGCTATGGCCATTCGCTATCATGCGCTCCCATACAGCGCGGAACCTGGCAAACAGCGACTCCTAACCTCGTATTCAACATTACCGCACACCGACTGAGTCGTATCAACAACCGAACAACGGCCAAGCACAGCGAATACTAGCGGGCGCAGTGAAAATAACACTACAGTCGCTCATCTGTCGCTACCTGGCGCTATTAATGAATCGGCCTTCCCTGTCAGTGTCTGTGTGTTTCACTTTAACTATTTATAAGCCAGAGCTCCTGGGAGGGGGCTGAGTCCAGACCTAGGGTCCAGTAGCATGGGGGGCTCCCCTGTGGACTGGCATCAAAGGAATCCCGAGGCGCATGAACGCTGTGGGAGTCAATCAGGATGAAGCAGCTGTGGGGAAGAAAATGTTTATTGTTACTTTCTGATAATGTCTCTTTCTGATAAATAGAATTTCTTACAGTATCTTCAGTGCCTGTGACTCGCCCCCCTCCACCTTGTCCTCCTTGCCAGGGGCCATAATTGACTCCTAAATACAGCAATTGTCTATAAATCCCTAGCAAGCTCCATAAAAACCAATGTTCCTATACACAGCAGCAACCACAAGTTTATTGCATTTTTCTTTAATGTCCTCACTGAAAGTTCTACCCACAAACCCCATTACATCAAATGGACCTCGGTTATTTGAATACTCATTCCTCTGCTAGAACGGCTTCTCAGTGTCCCCGGCTGGCTCATTTATTGATCTATTATTTAGAAAGATATTTTGGATCTCTAAATTATAAAAGGAGAAAGTCAAACGGGGAAAGTTGGAGAGTTTTTAGTTTGCTGGCACTTGCCATCAATGTGCCCTTTCCTCGCTAGGCATTGCAGTGACATGGTGTTGATATTGACATTAGGTCTGTAGGGTGTCTGTAAAAGCTATTCATTTTGCTAGGGAGTTGTTTTTGGATGGAAGAAGTATTTGGACTGAGGGCTCCTTTTGGGACTTTTGTGTTTAAACTTGAGTGGTCTCTTGAACTGAGGAGGTATTTGGACTGGGGGGTCTCTTTGGGGCTGAGGGGGTATTTGAGCTTGAGAGTTCCCTTTAGCCCAATTGGGTATTGGCTTCCTTTTGGACTGAGGTGGTATTTAGGCTGGGGGGCTTTGTTTAAGCTTAGGGGTTCTCTTTAGGTCTGAGGGTTTTCTTTGGGCAGGTGGAGGGGTATTTTATGGGTTTGAGGGAATATTCCAGCTGGGAAGATTTTTATGGGACTGGAGGGAGGATTGGGCTTGAGGCCCTCTTTAGGAATTAGGGGGTATTTGGCCTGGGACTCTCTATTTAGGACTGAGGCATGTGAGGGATGAGATTCCCTGCACCTGCTTGTATATCCGCTCAGTCCAGGTGGAAAGATTTCTTTGTGACTGGAAGGGTATTTGGCATAGGGATCTTTGTAGGAACTCTTTATGACTGAGAATGTTTTAGGGCAGGAGGAGTTTTTTTGGGGACTAATAGTAGTATCTGGGGAGTGATGGGGTAATCAAGTTTAAACTAAGGGGATAATTGGGCTGGGTGCCACTTTGGGACTGAGGGGGGCTTTTGTCAGGTGGGAGCCTGTAGAGTTAGAGTTATTTGAACTTGGGGCAACCCTTTGGGACCTAGGGGGTAATTTGACTGATGTGTCTCACTGGGACTGCGAGGTGTTCAGGTTTGGATGTTCTCTTTGAGACTTAGGGGGTTATTCTGACTGACGGGATTCTCTTTGGGACTGAGGGTTTATTCAAGTTTGGGAGAACACCATGAGACTGGGTGTCAAAATACCCCCCAGAGTACCCAGTAACCAGTCCACACTGGCGTCATAGTATGCTCTATACCCTCAATAGGATTTTCTGGTCTGCCAGATGCAGTTTAGCACTGATGCTGATGCTTGTTGTGGTGACAAGCCTTCAGTGGCAGTAAAAGGCCATCATATTACTACAGCTGACATTTTAAAAGGTTAACCAGTGAGGGTGAGCCGCAAGGTCACTGGGAAGTGGCAGATCGCAGTTGCCACGCAACGCGTCAGTGGTGGTGGCATGCTGGATTGTGGAGTGGGACTTTATTACTGACCATGTGGTAATGTAGATTGATCTTTGTTATTATTAATATCTATTAGGGATTGTGATTCTGATTATTTGCCATTGGCAGGAGTATACGATATATGCCCTGGAGCTTCATTTCTCTTTAGCACTTGCACCTTCTATGCACTTAGCACTTTATTTCTTACTGACTATTACTGAGCATTGAGACTCATCTAACTTGTATATATATCTCTGTAGTATGCACTTTGTTCTGATTTTGTATGCACTATAAATCATCACTTGCACAGCTCTTATGAAATTCCCAGGCATAAATAGATTTGGATACCCATTTTGTGGGCTATAATATGGCCCTTATCTAATATCTAATTGTTTAAACTTGTAATTGACTATATATTAATCTTTGTACAATTCAATTAGTCCACAACACTTCCTATTCCAGCGATTATGTTTTTAATTGTTTTTATATATGTTTAGGCCAATAGTGAATAAAAATTGTGTGATAAAATGTAATATATTCTCTTTGATGGTTCTGTTGAGCGGCTAAATGGGTGGACCTCGGGTCTGAGCTGGTAGGCCCGTTCTTTATACATATATATTCGCCTTACTTTTGGGTGTTTAGGTCCACTTTAGCCAGCATCCAGTTTTGATATATGGTATTCAACTTATGCTGTGCAGGTTAACCCTCTTTCTTGGTCACTGGCAGGGTATTGCGGGTGTTTGTTAGACCTGGGTTTAACTTATAACATTAACACGTTACAATTCAAAAATAAAAGTAAACTGGTTATCCTGCGTTGATGCTGCTTTAAAAGAAACGGCGTGTGCCATACAGGGCCATAGCGGCACTTCTGCCATATTTATTAGGACGGGATTTATCTGCACTTCAGCTCAGACTGGTGAGCAATAAAAGAATCAACCCTGTAAATCAGAGATAAGGGAGGGAGGGGCAGGTTAATGCCCTGAAACGTGTTATCTCTGTGATATCGCCCTTGTGATCTCGGAAGCGGAATAGGTGAGCGTGCTGGGATACAGCACTTAACAGCCTCCTATATGAAATCCTATAACTCCTGCAAGTGATGACCACTGTGGGAATATTACATGCAGATTAAATTCCAGAACTTGGCATTTTTTCCAAGACTTCGGAGCGCTTTGTTTATACTCTGGATTTTACATACTTCTCCTGGGGGGACCTTTAAAGAAGAAGTCTGGTAAAGGTGTAACTGCAGCCCTATAAGGTATAAATGAGAATCAAAGCTGCTGCCAGAATGCCTGGCTCCTAACTGCCAACAGAAGTTTAGACCTGCATTGTAGGCCTATGTGAGCCTCTATTTTTGCTAAAAAGCCCTAGAAAATTTTGGCCAGTTTGGGCCACCATGACATTCGAGTTGGAGAAAGGTAATCAAGGAGAAGTAAGTTGTGGCAAGGCACTTAAAGTGGACCAACACCCTCCAAAACAACAAGTCTCTAAACAGTTAAACATAAAAAGACACTTACCTTTTGATGACTTTTGCAGCCTTCTGTCCCTCGCAGCGCCTGTATTCTTCAAAAATCTCAGCCGGAAGTCCCGCCCTCCAGCTCTTGTCCATTCATTAGCATGCTGTCCCTCTTCCTTGTCCGTTCATTAGCATGCTGTCCCTCTTCCTTGTCCGTTCATTAGCATGCTGTCCCGTCTTGCTTGTCCGTTCATTAGCATGCTGTCCCTCTTCCTTGTCCGTTCATTAGCATGCTGTCCGTCTTGCTTGTCCGTTCATTAGCATGCTGTCCCTCTTCCTTGTCCATTCATTAGCATGCTGTCCCTCTTCCTTGTCAGTTCATTAGCATGCTGTCCGTCTTGCTTGTCCGTTCATTAGCATGCTGTCCCTCTTCCTTGTTCGTTCATTAGCATGCTGTCCCTCTTCCTTGTCCGTTCATTAGCATGCTGTCCCGTCTTGCTTGTCCGTTCATTAGCATGCTGTCCCTCTTGCTTGTCTGTTCATTAGCATGCTGTCCGTCTTGCTTGTCCATCCATTAGCATGCTGTCCCTCTTCCTTGTCCGTTCATTAGCATGCTGTCCCTCTTCCTTGTCCGTTCATTAGCATGCTGTCCGTCTTGCTTGTCCGTCTATTTCCATGCTGTCCCTCTTCCTTGTCCGTGGATAAGCTGTCCTCCTCACTCGCGCGATTTCACTTTCTTCTGCTCTTCTCAACGTCATCGGGGGGCGTGGCCTCTGTCCTCTCTCAGGAGCGTGCACGTCTCCCTGGTCTAGTTCCTGAAAAAAAAAAAAACATAAGTAAAAAATAGAAAAATAAATCAATAACTCACCTATCACAGGCATATCCCCGACTTTCACTCCCTCCGCCTTTCCGCCGCTCTGCAGAGCGCGCACGCACGCTTACCTAAAGAAAAAAACGCGCATGCGCAGTAGCGCCGCTTAGGTAAAGTGAAGCGCTGCTTGCAACGGGAGCGAGCGGCGCTTCACTTTACCTAAGCGGCACTACTGCACATGCGCGAGAATTGCAAGAGGAAGAGGTCAAACGATCTCTTCCTTTTGCATGAAAATCAAAGATGGTGACGCGAAACAAAAAATGACGCGACGCAGTGCAGGATCATCGAAGGTACGTTTTTTTTTTTTTAATTATCTTTAACGGGTCCTGGGGCATGGCATGGATTATTATTTGAATGAAAGAAAAAAAAAAAAACGTCAGGTTGTTCCACTTTAATATTAGGGGATATGGTTTGCTCAAAAGGGTATACATTTTTAGACAGATTTTGTTTTGCCATGTTTGGGGCAGCTGCATTCTGACCCCCCTCAAAAAACGTACCTTCGATTATCCTGCGCGGCGTCGCATCATTTTTTGTTTCGCGTCACCATCTTTGATTTTCATGCAAGAGGAAGAGATCGTTTGACCTCTTCCTCTTGCAATTCTTGCGCATGCGCAGTAGCGTCGCTTAGGTAAAGTGAATCTGAAAAGGTCCTCCACTAATATATATACTGCAGCAACCCTCATGGCCACTACATCCCCCACATCTCTTCCATCACAGACACTACTTTTTGGATGTTTTTCCCATCCTGTCTTCTCTCCTTTTCCAGCAACAGATCCGACAATTTCCCAGAAATCCCAGATTGACGGGTGTTTGAGTGGTAGGACCAGCGACTGTCGGGTTGCATGATGACCCATGTCGTTGTTCAAATCTCATGGTGCTGGGTCCTCATGTCAGGGTTTATTGCTGATAATTCACCGGGCACAATTTACAGTAATTATTCCTCTTACTGAGGGCACTTTCCCAAAGACACCAACACTCCAAATGGCAAATCCAATCCTTAAGGGTAAGCCAGGCCACTAAGATGGCTAATACAGAGTTAGTCCATGAGAGGTGCACACTCTTTTACTTCAATAGATTTTTATTGAAAAGATCATATCAAAATTACAGATCGGACAATATTCTCCAACACGGAGAAGCTTATTACAGTTTTTTGTATAAAATACAATGCTTCGTCCGATATACGGAACCATTGCGATACATGTACTTCAGAAGTCCGCGTACCTAGCCCGGAGGGTCCCACGCCGACAACCGAAGTCGATCCAAGCAACCAATATTCTACATATATCAGAATCTTAAACTTTATAGAATAAGCCCTTAACCTTTGGAGCAGGAAGGGGTTTGAACCGTGTAATAAGAGGAGGGGGGAGGGCAAATGGGAAAAGAGAAAGAAAAAAAAAAAAAAACATAGACTAGAGTAGATACCTTATTAGACGCATAACAGAGTCTTATCAAAATTTCTAGGGCCGAAGGCCCGTATCCAAAGAGTCCACAGTTCCCGAAATCCTTCCAAGTCTCCACACTGAATTGCGGAGAGCTTATCCATAGACATAATAAAATTCACCTTGTTAATGAGCAACCTAAACAGGTGCACACTCTTTTGTATGGATCAGCTGAAAAGCGGGTACTCACAATGGCCCTATTTACAATCCTAGGAGAGGTCTCTCCATATATGAATGGCTACCAGAAACATGAAGGGAGGCACATCAATATCGATGAAAACCAATGGTGGGGAGAATGAACACCATGAGAAGCATATGCCATCAAAGATATGTTTTTTAATGCTCAAATAAAAGTAGATAATATATACAGTGTACAGAGTAAGGGGTTCTATAGCACAGCAGAAGTCAGAGGAATGCAGCATTACAGGTAAAGCGGGGTTCAGCAATCAAAAATGGTATAAGACATATTCAGAGCTTATATACAACGCTTCACATAGAGAGACATTAATTGGAGATAGCATGGCCCCATTTACCATATAATTGAATTGGCATAGCACTTACAGCGAGGTGAAAGTACAGAGCACAGGAAGAAGAGCTTACAGGCTGAACCTCAACGTTTCGATCTATGGAGATCTTTGTCAAGAGGAAGCGGTCTTTATAAGATATACTATCTTAAACAGAGTGCTACAACCATTTTGTAATAACAGGCACATCAATATCCCAATCAATACATCATTTTATTTATTCAAGATGTCCGCAACAACATACACTAAAACATATTAAAAACCATTAAAATACATAGACACAATGACACACAAGACAAACCAACATAAATAGATGAGTAGGTGGTGGGGAGAAAGCTATATATATCAAAGCTATACATTAATAAACAATGTACAGCTACATAGACAAAATTCATCCACCCAAGTGAAACTGTGCTATGATTACTCAATAATACCTACCTGTGATCCGGATCCTCACAAAAAAATGCTATATATACATTAAGTGCTGGTGCATAACAATACTATGAATGTATAACTACAATAGAAGACCGGGTGCACCGCTAATTAAAATGGAAAATGGTAACGTGTGCTCACTCTAAATGTGTATGTAAACAAAAAACAGAGTGGACGTGCACTAAGGCACACCTTTCTCTAAAAAAGAAGCACCTCTACATCAATTAACACAATATACAAAAGCTTTATTAATACGTAAATAGGCTAAAACACATACCACAGGACATATTAAAACCAACCATTCTGACCAAATCTAATACTGTATATGGTGCCCAAAAAGGGCATATCCAATTAATACCACATGGAACCTGACCCCCGATGAATTCACCCCAAGAAAAAAACTCTTTTGTGCCAGCACAAAAAATCCTATTTGTGTGAATGCCCCAACAAAAAAAAAAATCTAATTGTGTATGTATATCTAAAAGGTCCTATATAACCCTATATAATTATATATAAAAACAACCTAGCAATAAAGTGCTGTAGTGCAAAAAAGTATATATATATATATATATATATATATTTATATACACACATATATACACACGGACAATATGTACACACACATATATATATACACACCGTGATACATTAACCATACATGAACCACTAATATTGTGGATAACTGCAAATAATAACAAAAAAAGCAAGGTGTTATGTACAAGTGTATGAAATAAATATAGTGACAATTACCTAATTAACTAATAATATATGTACATGACAATTATAAATATGTACATGTATATAAACCACCAATAAATCTACCTAACTAATGTAATCCTTACCATCTCTAAAAATAATACACTAGGCAAAAGCCAAGCTTATGCTGCACAAACAATCATACCAAATGGACATAAAATATACATAGGTAGATGTAATAACAAGTGCCGGCAACAAAAAGGAAAGTCTATCTTACGTGCACTGGGCCACCATAGGTATGTTCATAAGGGTCAAAAATGGTAAAGAACACCCGCGCCCGCAGCTCCCATGCTGCTTCAAGGGTACATTCATAGATACTATGAATGTACAATTACCTAAAATTGCATTGAACCATCAACCACCAATATAGTTGAACACAAAGAAATTACCTAACCTTTAGCAGTGAGCCATAGCCAATAGTGGCATAACCAGTGAAACTCTCCAACAAAAGTAAATGACAATAGCAGCAATATCAAGCTCGATGTCAATAACAATAAGGTCTCCCCACTGTCTACCATCATTATAGAGCCACGCGTTCCGTGGGTGCTACACCCACTTCTTCAGGCTAAAGTTTAAGCAATTTCTTTGTGTTCAACTATATTGGTGGTTGATGGTTATCAATTTTGGAAGTGACACCCTGCTATTAGCGGATTATGTGAATAGGGGGATGGTGCAAGCTTTTGTGGGTTCTCTCCATATATGGATGGCAGGCATGCACAGCTGAAAAGGAGGGCCTGTAAAAGGTGTACGCTACTGCATCTGTTCATTCGGTATCCTTTGAAGCTCGTTAATATGCATGATAAAGAACACTGATAGGAGGAGCGCCCACACATGCCCTAGCAAAACCAGCAAAAGCATACAAGCACACACAGTGCTTGTTAGCCACCATCTCTTTGTTGGTATTCCTAAATGTGCATATACATAAGGGTTAATTCTACACTGTGATTATTTTTTACTCCGTGTTTTTTTTGTAAACACTTTTTCTCATGGGTTTTTTCCTTAGCGCAGTTCAGCATCAGACTTACAGCTACATAAGGTTCTGCATTGCATCAGGGAAAAAAAATCATGAGAAAAAGATTTTACTCATAAAAAAGTGAGAAAAACAAAATATGGTGCTGCAGAAACCCTATTGTGTTGTGGATCTAGAAGACAATGAAGGTGCACGACAATTCACAGGAAGGGTGTCATTGCATACGGTACATTAAAAGGTTATCTGTGGACCTAAATTCGGTCTGGCAGCCCCCAGGCAGTGAGGTTAGCACTGTTTATTTGGTATTGGGAGCCTGTGGTTGCTGCATGCTTTGGCTGAGTTTTCACAGCTTGTCAGGCTAGTGGCTGGTCCTGGTTGAAGGATATTTATCTTGGCTGGGTCACGCTGACTTTGTTTAATTCATTCAGGGTGCGATTCTGGGCTGGGACACGAGCTAGCTAAACGTTTGGATGAACGAGGCGTCCAGGTCTTTGCCGGCGTACTGGATAAGAATGGGCCTGGTGCTGAAGAACTTACTAAGATTTGTTCACCGAATCTTTGCTTGATCCAACTTGACGTCACCAATCCTGAACAGATTACGAGAGCCTACCAAGAGATCTTCAGCCACGCCCAAGATACAGGTAGAGTGCTTTGACTTTTCTGAAGGTCCCAAAAGAATCAAACACGGTTGTAATGTTATTTAATAAAATGTGCAGAGCTTATCTACCCCATTAGATAAATGATCTACTTCACTTGGCTTGTATCTACTAAAATTTAAGAACGTATGTTCCTCAACCCACAATACAAGCAAAAATTCACACCAAAGTGGGTTTTGAGGTTCAAATGTTTTCCAATAGTAGTCGAGAGGTTTTCCACTTTCACAGTCAATGTGAAGCACTTCTATAGCTGACGCTAAACCAGACCTGATTTTGTAGGATTCTTAGGGATGCCCCATAGTAGGAATCGCTTTGTGGCATGTCTGTTATCTGTGCCAT
>CM051241.1:195947656-196192656 GCA_027917425.1 Gastrophryne carolinensis
GCAGCGCTGTCTGTGACGGGGGAAGCGCCGCTGGTGCTATGCTTTTGGCGCGGTGTCCTCGCGGCCATTTTCTGGCCATGCAGCATGAAGGGACATGGACGGTGGGCGGGCGCGTCTCCTGACACGCTGCCGGAGGGGGCAGAGTTGGGCGCTGACGCGTTCCGCTTCATCACGGCGCTGCCCGCCCCTCGAGGAGCGTTTCTGGAAGGCTCTGTCCCTTGGGCTCTGCACGCTCTGTTGCTGCTGCTTGGGACCTGCTGATGCTGGGACCCTGGTGCGTCCCTCCTACTGCTGTTGCTGGGGGATCCTTTTTTGTCATCGGAGGCTGCGCTGTCCCTCTGTCGGTGTCATGAGTCCCTCCTTTTTTTCTGACTGTGTATTGTGACCAATTGCTTTTGCTTATTCTGATCATGGGCATTTCTCCCCCCTCTCTTGTATAGGTCGTGGGCTTGTGGTTGAGGGTTGTGGTTCCTCCCGGTCTCCATTTTTATTAAGAGGGATCACATATAGGTTTGGGCCATTAGTGTCTTGTAACCTTACTGATTGACCATTTTTAATTACCATAATAGAGGCATCAGGGGATAGTGAGCTGGGGGCCCCAGTTGGGCAGGAAATGCTCTGCCCCTTGTGCAGTAGGAATCCTCTGGGCAGATTCAGAACTGTTTGCACCACTTGCACCAGAGGCATTATTTTGGACCATGACCGGGCGGGCGTCCCTGCCCCTAACCTTTTGCTGCCTGCGGCCTCTCCGGACCCTCCGCTGCTGCACTCAGCCCCCAGTGAGGGGGGAGCCAGCAGGGGGTCTCATGAGGACTTGGCGCATAGGCTGGTCAATCTCGAGAGACAGATCTCGCGGACGGCTCCTAAGAAGGCCACGAGTAAGAAACGACACCTCGAGCCTGTTTACTCGGATAATGGCGATCTTTTTGATGATTTGGGCTCTGTGGAGGAAGGTGAATTGCCAGAGGATTCACGCTCCACTGTGGATTATTCGGCTGGCGATGACAGTTTGTCTGGTTATTCCTCGGAAGAGGATGCGTGGCTCCCTGATGATACGGAGAAAATGCTTACCTCAGTATTTGAGACATTACACATTGTTCCTCCCAGAGCGGCTAAGAGGAAGCAGGGTGAGTTAGGCTTAGGCCCGAAAGACAAAGGAGGGTCTTTCCGGAGCAGGCCCATTTTTCTAACATGATTTTCAAGAAATGAAAGAGGCCTAACATGTTACCGTCGGTGCCTAAGGGCCTGAACAGGCGGCATCCCTTCCCTGATGAGCTGGTTCGGCTATGGTCTCGCCCTCCCGAAGTGGATCCCCCTGTGTCGGGGTTGTCCAACACTACTGTTATGCCATCACCTGATACTGCTTCCTTACGTGACCCGGCTGACAAGCGCATGGATCAGCTGGTCTGCCATGGGTTCACCTTTGCTGGTGCCCTCTTTCGCCCTGTGTGCCGCGGCGATTGTCTCTTTAGCCATCAGAAAGAAAGTGAAACACCTCGTGGATAGAGCAAAGGATCGCAAGCGGGCGGAGGAGTATAAAGAACTCAAGGCCTGCTTGGAATTCATTGGTTTTGTTGCTTCTGCCTTGCTGTCTTGTCAGCGGCCCTCAATTAGTCTGGGGGTGAGATTGATGGGTTTAATGGTGTCCTGCTTCGAGGCAGTGCCCTTCGCCCAATTTCACATGAGTCCTCTTCAATTGAACCTGCTGACCGTCTGGAATCGGATGCAGGAGTCTCTGGAACAGGAATTTTCGCTGTCCCCTCTGGCCAGGCAGTCCCTCTTGTAGTGGTTGGACTCCCGGAACCTGCTGGTGGGCAAGTCCTTTCTGACTCCCCATTAGGAGAGGTCCGCAGGAGAACTGCTTACCCATAAATCTCCTGGAGCTGAGAGCGATCCGGTTGGTGCTTCTTCGGTTGACTCATGCGATCCAGGTTCGCTCGGACAATCAGACGGCTGTCGCCTACATCAATCACCAGGGCGGGACTCGGAGCAAGAGAGCCCTCAAGGAGGTGACCCAGATTCTTTCTTGGGCAGAGGAGAATGTTCCCTGCATCTCGGCGGTCTACATTCCCAGGGTAGAAAACCTGGAAGCAGATTCTCGAGCAGGAGCGCCTCGCGCCTGGGGGAATGGTCTCTCAGCAGCAAGACCTTCCATGCTCTGTGTCTCCGCTGGGGTCAGCCAGACGTGGACCTGTTTGCGTCCAGACACAATCACAAGCTTCCAAGGTTTGTCTCCCTCTCAAGAGATCCTCTGGCCATTGCCACAGACGCTCTGGCGATTCCTTGGACAGAGTTCAAATTTCTTTATGCGTTCCCTCTGTTTCCACTCCTGGGCAGAGTGCTGCGCAAGATAGCCCAGGAAGGGGTACCAACTATCCTGGTGGCCCCTCGCTGGCCAGGAGGAGTTGGTTTGCGGACATAATTCAGATGTCAGTAGATCGCTATATCATGCCCGACGACCCAGGGCTTCTCACACAGGGGTCTCTGCGGCACCCCAATTTACGGACGCTGGCTTTGACTGCCTGGCTATTGAAACCTCGATCCTGATGGCAAAGGGGCTGTCAGCCACTGTTGTGCATACCATGATTCAGGCACGGAAGAAGTCTTCTTCCATGATATATTACAGAGTTTGGTGCGCTTATATTGCTTGGTGCGAGACCAAGAGTCTCCCTTGCCGCACTTTTTCTATTTCTAGGATTCTGGAGTGTTTGCAACACGGCTTAGATTTGGGTCTCAGCTGAGCACCCTCAAGGGTCAGGTCTCGGCCTTAGCCATCTTTTTCCAGAGATCCATTGCCAACCATAGGTTGATCAAGACATTTTTCCAGGGAGTCACCCATGTCTGGCCACCGCGTAAGTCAGTATTACCGGTGCGGGACTTGAATTTAGTACTGTCTGCTCTTCAGGGTCCTCCTTTCGAACCATTGTGCGATGCTTCATTGCCTATTTTGACTCTCAAAGTGGTCTTTTTGGTAGCAATCACCTTGGTGCGTCGTGTATCAGAGCTGGTCGCGCTTTGTATGAAACCTTCCTATTTTGAGCGACATAAGGATAAGGTGGTTTTTCGCTTTAAACCTGAATTTTTGCCTAAGGTCATTTCTCCCTTTCACCTTAATGAGGAAGTTGTCTTGCCTTCCTTGTGTCCAGCACCGACTAATTCTAAGGAAAGGACCTTCCATGCTTTGGATGTGGTCAGAGCCATTAAGTATTACCTGGTTGCGACCGAGTCCTTCAGGAAATCGGATTTGCTCTTTGTCCTAACAGAGGGCTCTAGGAAAGGTTTGCCACCAGCTAAGTCCACTCTCCAGTAAGTGGATCAGACAGGCAGTGGTGCAAGCATATTCTGCCAAGGGGAAGGAACTCCCTTTTCGTATTACAGATCATTCTGCCAGAGCTATTTGTGCTTCTTGGGCTTTTCAGCACCAGGCATCGGTTGAACAAGTTTGTAAGGCCACCACTTGGTCTTCAGTTCATACTTTTACAAAGTTTTTCAAGGTTGATGTCAGGGCCTCAGCTGATGCTGTCTTTGGCTGAAAGGTGCTTCAGGCGGTAGTGAGATGAACTACATGCTGTTCTGCACTGGGGATCCCGCCCAAATGGACACTGCTTTTGGATGTCCCACATCACTGGGACGAACTGGACTGGATATGGGGAAAAATACAATTCTGTGAAACTCACCTGTAGAATTGTTTTTGACTATATCCAGTCCAGGTCGCCCCACCCCGCCCTTTTGTTCATTGTCTCCTGTTTGCCTGTTATGGTGATCACCATTTTTTATTCATTGGACTTTGTATACTTAAGTCTTGTTTGAGAGAGACAAGCTGAAGCTATGTGAAGTAACATTGTTTCTTTAGCCTCCCGGCCTGTCCTCTTTTGTTTACTGCTTTTTAACCACTGGAGAATGATAGAGAGACACCTGCATTTATAGGGGGCTGGGAGGAGCGACCGCTTTTGATCTTGCAGTCGAGCGCCCCCTGGGGGCGGTATACCCACATGTCATTACTGGGACGACCTGGACTGGACATTATCAAAAACAATTCTACAGGTGAGTTTCACAGAATTGTATTTTGGGTGAAACCCCCTTAGTCACTGTAAAACTTATCTTTCCGATGCTCCCATCACCCCTGCTGCTGCGCTTGCCCATGCCTGGTCTATTTGAACGGCTGGTACAAGTACTTACAGCTGCGGGGAAGTGGCACTTGGAAAGCTTACCGCTCTCCTTCCATAACCGCTCATTAAAATGCACAGCATAGAATGTTGATTGAAGGATATCCTGTATGTGTGCCGTGGGATCTCTGCAAAGATAAGCACAGTGGTTATTCAAGGGTTTCACACAGCAGGCATCCCAAATCAGAAACATAACCAACCCTAGTAAAACTGGATGAAAGAGGAACAATGGCCTTCCTGGAGCCTAAAAAACTCCATAGAGGAGAATTTTCCCATCCCTGCGGCATCCTGATTTAGGATTACCACCGTGTGAAAGCCCCAGGATTGGCCATAAAAAACCTTCTGACGTACCCAAAATGCATCCCTGCTATCCTCTTGTTGAAACAGCTAAAACAGAGAACAGTATAAAATAAGACATGTTGAATCACTTGAAAATCTGATTGAATGTAAATACCTCATGTATTCTAGACAAAATCTATTTCTTTGCTTCAGTTTCGGGGTTTGTGGCTGAGCTGGGAAGGGTGTGTCATAGTTCAGCTTTATGAGCATGCACCGCTGTGGTCTGAGACAGCTGAGAAACCACTGTGGCTTGCAGTGCTCGCTCACACTAAGTGCATTAAGAGATGAGGTGTCTGTACGGACACTTTTTTTTTTCTGTTGTGTAGTCCTGGAGGAGTAAAGGTAAACTTTGGAACCCTGCTACTGTTTCTACCCTTCACTGGAGGAGAGGCACATGGGACAGGCATCAGGTGAGCTGCTTGCTGGCTAATTATTGCCAATGGGTTTAGAGACCTTTTAAAGCTGTTAAAAGTTCCAAGATAAAACCAGCAAGGTAGAGGAACAAAACCCATTTAGGATGCCATGTTGTATGTAATGAAAGGAAAAGCTCAGTATTCTCACTGCCGATCCCATGGTGCATGTGTGGTCTCTCATCCAATCAGTTGTCTATGCCGTGCATACTGATGAGCAGCAAAGAAAGTTAAATGGAGGGGAGCAGCAGGCATCTTTGCAGGGAATGCCGCTACAGCCCATACATTTGCCTTGGGAATGCTGAAAATGTGCATTTCATCTTCATTCATCTTGTGGATTTCACACATCAGGACAACCCAAATTGGGATGCCCCAAAAAGGAGATCGCCAGCCCTAGAGTCTTAGAAGTTGGGGGGTACCCCACTAACACAATCCCCCCAGAAGGTAATTAACAGAGTCTTAAAACTGCACAACACCAAAAGGTACAATTAATATGTAGTTTTATTATTCTCAAATATTAAAAAGATCCATTTTTTACAAGAAAGACAAACTATTTAAAAAACATAAACACCATATTAAAATACATACTGCCAGGAGGGGGCGCTAATCAGTCTGGCTGCCTGAAAACCCAACAAAAATTGTATATACAGTGTTGCAACCTCTCTATCCAAAAATTCATGAAAGTGCTAATGCTTAATAAAGTGCTAAATATTTAACCCCACAAGTAAATCAATTAATAATAGAGCTGCAAGTATATGAAAGGAAATAGTGACACTAATCAATAACCAAAAACAGTGCAAAGTAAAGTAAAACCATTACTTATCCCTCCAGAAAGTGCAGAGTGGCATTGAGCGTCCCCCCCGTGTTGCGCAAGCCCACGCGTTTCGAGACGTGGGTCTCTTTCTCAAGGCAGAGTGCGAGGCAGAAGGTGCTGAAGGAGCCATTTAAATACCCACCTGCCCCCGCTCCACCGCCGCGCTGAATGGTGAAACGCCGGTCGGCGGACGCGCTCCGGCCGGAAGCGTGTCACGCTCGGCCAGGCGGAAATGATGTCACTCGCGCTCCAAGTTGGAGCGCGGAAGTGCGTCTATGTGAGTCAGGCGCTGCATTGCCGTGTTGTCTCCCACTGCAGATGGGAGGCACCGGCTGCAGCACCATCAGAAAGACAAGGCGCTGGACTATCATAGTTTCTCTAAAGCCCTAGAGTCTTATCGGCTAGGCCAGTTATCACTCCTATTTAAGATCCACTTGCAAAACTTTCCATTAAGGTCTGGTGTGAAAGACACAGGATTATACGATAATCAGTTGTCTACTATTCCCTCCCTACATCTCATGAAGGGCAATTCCAGAGGCGGAACCACTTGTGCAATTAGACAATATGCTCATTCAGGGATACTTAGCGCGTCTTAGTTATTTCCAAGCGAGTACAAGTTGGAGCTTGTTATCTAATGAAAAGATTATTTTTTTCTGCTCAATGAACTGCATGTGTGTTTTCTATTCTGACCACATGTGCTGCCGAGCGCTGTGTAAGAACTGAAGCTGAGGTCACCCTGACCTCCAGTGAGCTTTTCATTTCAATGAGGGATTAAGCCGTCCATGCAGAGTTTAAAAACAGTCTTAAAGTATTTATCTCATCAGAATTTCCAAGAAAGGTTCAGACAAACGCCACAAATGCAAAGTATGCCAGTTATTTATACCAAGCTGGGTATAATCTCCTGTACAGTAATTCTGACATTGCCATGCTCCCTGAGAATTCTCTTCTGCCCTGCACAATCATAACACAATGTCATTGGCTGACTAGTGGCAGATCCCCCCCCATAACCCGACCAGGGAACACAAGATTTGGCGTCATAGCCATGGCCGGATGTGAAAGCCGTGCAGTCGCACAGCGTGCCATTCTAACCTCCCTTGTAAGGGAGCACCATACATGGTTGGCTGTTCTGGGCACAGCCAATAATCCCTTGGATTTTCTCAAACATCCTCCGGGCAGCATACTCCTGAGACTTTATGTCTCCGCCCCTAGATTGGAACACGCGACTACCAGAATAAATGTTTTACCCTTTTTCTAAGGATGATGTATTGGAGAAGCTGGGAATGCCGGCTCCCCCATCCCCCCCCCCGCTACCCGTGATGCGTTTTCGTGTTCAATCGGTGGGTGATGGTGGAGGAGCCTTTGGCGGCGGCTGCAGTCTAGCCGAACCGCAAGGTAAACTTGCTGAGCAGGTGGAGGACTTTGGAGAGAGTCGCACTCTGTGACTTGAGACTTGGCAACAGGCGGTAGGAGAAAGGCACTAGGTCTGGTTTCGTCCAACCAGCCTTGCACTAGGTCTGGTTTCGTCCAACCATCCTTAGAAAAATGGTTGGTTGGTTTGGTTTCGTCCAAAATGGTTGATTGGTTTCGTCCAACCATCCTTAGAAAAATGGTTGGTTGGTTTGGTTTCATCCAAAATGGTTGGTTGGTTTGGTTTCGTCCAACCAGCCTTGCACTAGGTCTGGTTTCGTCCAACCATCCTTAAAAAAATGGTTGGTTGGTTTGGTTTCGTCCAAAATGGTTGGTTGGTTTCGTCCAACCATCCTTAGAAAAAGATGCTATGTGTTGCACACAGCTGAGCCCTTTCAGCAAAAATTACTGAGACGCGCACACCGCTTCCGGTTGTTATAGGAAACAAGGGGAGGGGAAAACCTCCTTTGGATGGCTTCTCCTCCCGATGATATCACTTCCATGCAGTGCCCGCGTTTTCTAGTAGAGTGATATACACGTGCGCTTCACAATTACCTGTATTATTTATACAGGCCTCCCACTTTGGCAGTACAGAGGGTTGAAAAATCTGCAGCAATCTACCATTGCCAGTCCTTAAAGGGGGATTTCTTGGGAATTGCCTGCCCATTCCAGACATGGCGGATCTGGCAGAGGAGGTTGTGTTAATTTCTACTCCTTTATCAACATCCTTGGGAAGCTTTGTGTCGGATCAACGCAATCCAGATCCCAATCCACCATTTTACTCTGTTCTCCTGTCTGGGAAGAAGAGGTCTAGCTCTGCTCTAGTATGTCCATTTTTTATTATCTTTATGGGTCCATCATTTAAAGACAGATGCCTGTGCTGCTGTAGCCTCATTGATTGGAAGCTCTGCAGGTGAACAGAGCTACACTGATTGCACTTGTATAAAGCCTGACTAGGTCCCCTTGTTGTGGGTTTTACAACAGGCAAAACCTTGTAACCTGGCTGAATGCAGAAATGGTAAAACATTATTGTATAAAATGATCCTATACAATGAATGTGAGTTTGTGGAGCTCATGATTCCATATTGCAATTCTACATTGTTTTAAGAGAAGTTCTATACTATACACCAGTGGTACTCAACTGGCGGACCTGGGTCCGAATGCGGACATCGGGGCCAAATTTCTGGACCCCTGCCCTGACAGCCCTGCACTCACTTGCTTCTGTGCTCAGCGGCCATGTAGTGCTTATTTCTCCCTGCTAGTGTCATGGCTCCCTGGCACCTAGCATTGCAATATTAAGTACTGCGCAGGGGGGAAGTGGCATTGCAAGGTGCACACAAACTTCATTTCTTGGCGTCTTTGCCACATCCAATCCTCTCTCCCTGCCCCAGCTCAGCCCCATCCATCCCTGTCCCGCCATTTCTGCTCCATCCATCTCCACCCCCCCCCAGGTCAGCCCCATCCACTCTTGTCCCCCCAACTTTGCCCCATCAATCCCATCGTCAACCATTCTTGCCCCTCCAGCTCTGCCCCATCCTTTCCAGCCTTTAGTTTTGCCTGTGGAATCTATGCCCCCCCCCCCCCAGTGCACAGATTTCTAACTATCCACCCCAGTGACAGCCCCCTGCCCGGACCTTCACCTCTCACTGGATGCCTGTATATGGACCTTTAGAAGAAGTGGTTGAGTAACCCTGCTATACACTATATGCCACTGGTGTCAGGGAAGATGTAATGCATGGAGCAGATATAATCTGCTACAAGTTAAGAGTCTGTTCAATTTCTGCTAACACTCAGGTTTCCTTTATTAAAGTGGACCTACATGCCCTTGCTACTCTCTGCTAGGAATGGCCCTGATAAATTTGGGACATTTTCCTACTATACAACTTTCTTCCTCACGACATGAAGGAGAATTTGCGCACATATAGAGAGGCTACATTGCTTCCATTTGAGGACATGCTTCATTCCAGTGTGCAGCAAATTCCTAACCCCAACAGGCTTCCATGATACACAGTGTTATTACTAATGGCTATATATATATATATATATTTATTTAATCCTTTTTTGTTGTTGCACTTCTGTCTTGTAATATGATGAGATAAATATTGTATTACTTACCGTACACTCATGTAAAGTTTACATTGTACAGCACCATGTAACTTAATGGCGCTCTCTAAACGACATAATATTCTTTTTTTATATAGGTTACATCTAGCATTACATCGGGCTGCTCTCATTGACCCATTAAAACCAAAACAACAGCGGCCCGGGAATCTTATAGATCCAATCCCTTCCCGTGGGGCATCCAAAATCAGGATGCCCCGCTGTGTGAAACCCCCCAGGACGCCTAGGAACCTTACCTTGATCCCGATTCAACGGCGCATGCATGGGACGCGGGCGCATCTCCCGCTCCTCTCTAGCAGGGCGTATGCCTCTGTTAGAGTGAAGCGCGAGATGCGGCAGCCAGCATGCTTGGAGCCGCTGTGGTTGTACGTCGCTTGGATGCGTATACCACAGCGGCTCCGAGCGCGCTGATTGGACGAGCGGCCCGCGCATGCGCCGCAAGGGCTGGTGAGTTTTTACAAGCGATCGGGGGGGGGTTTCACATAGCGGGGAAGTGGACCAAAACCCAAGATAGCCGAAATCCTAGGTGTTGGTCCACTTTAAGACAGAAAAAGTTTACTGTAAGAGCATTGAAAGGACCCCATTTATTGTTCACACCAGGACCCTGTCACATTTAGTGTTATTAGTGTAAGGGGGTGCGCAAACAGATTATTTTATTTCTTTGTTTTTATTTTTCCATTCTAATATCAGTTTGTCATCAAAGTGGACCTGTCACCACCCACAGCGTCCCCGGAGTCTAAAGGATGCAGGAGCCGAGGATAGTCAAAATCCTGGTGACTGGGCTACGTTAAAGGTGGAAAAAGTTGTGAAATGATTCTTCTTGAAATTGAAGAAGAAGTTGCAGAGATAACAAGGTGTACAGGTTTTTTAACTCATGATTTCTCTTCTGAAGCATGTGGGTGTGGCTCTTGGGGCTGCGATGCATCATAATAATCAATATAATGGATGGTGCAGCACATGACCACCAGAATCTACAAAGGCTTTAGCTCCAGTTCGCCAGTTCTTTGTGTTTCTGCTTCTGGCCAGATCACCAGCTCCGAAACAGATGGGTTAAGGTGAGTATTTTTCGAGTGCCACGGGTCTGATCAGGGGACCTGTTTCTTGACTCCAGGGCCCCATGGAGCCCCTGAGGGAGAGGCTGGATCTTCTGTCCCTGACCGCTTCAGGCAGAGGGAGGTTAGCATAGACCCCAGACCTATGTTCATGCGGTCTGGGGCTTGATGGTTTTGCCAGAAAGGGGGGCTCTGCCTCCTGCCCCCAAGCAGTACATGTGCAGGTTCTGCACCTTTACTGAGGAGGATTCTCATATTTCGGACAATTGTCCTAAATTGGATGTCCCCTTCTCTAAAATTTCTAAAGGGGTGCACTTTGGCATCCGTTAGGACCCGCTAGATAAGAAAATGGATACCCTTGTGAAAAAGGCTCGGCAGGCTGCTCTCTCATGCCAATTTAGGCTTCTACTTGTGTCACCAGGAATCTGAATTATTAACTTAAAGCAGACCTTCCCCCCCGAATAAGAGCCTATCTTATATTTTTCCCTTACTCTGTACATACAGATTGCTCACATTAAAAATCATTCTACCTGCATCTACTGCATTATCTGAGCCTCTAAACATCCAAGATGGAGTCCCAGGCTGCCTGCAAACAGGAAGTGTCCTTTGACTGTGCCGCTCTGCATTCTGGGATTTCTGTCCTTTTCCTCACCCCCAACTCTGTTCTCTCTGTGCAGAGCACAGCTATAACCTGCCATTCTGTACTTTTGCCCTGCTCTCCTCTCCTCGGTATGTGATGTTTCTGAGGCAAGATGGCGGCGTCCGTATCCCAGAGTGCTGCCCTGAGGGGGAAAGAATAGGAAGTGACTAAAAACTTAAAATATATTAATTTTAGATGCTGCAGGATAGTTGTTTAAAGGTTTGGGCTCTTCATTAAATGATGTTGAAGGTCCAGTTTAAGGCTTGTCTTTTGAAACAGACAGAGTTATAAAGATTATAAAGGCCTAACCCATTCTTTTTTCGGCAGCCTCCTTTTTTACTGACGCCACATCAGAGTCAGTACGTTTTTTGGCCAGGGCCATGGACCTGACTAATTCACTACGTAGAACCTTATAGCTGCGCACTTGGTCAGGGGACACTAGCTCAAAAATGCACTTGTGTGTCATACCCTTTAATGGAACATTTCTCTTTGGTCCGGAGTTCTAGACAGGTCAGCTGACAAAAATAAGTGTTTTTTTTCCTAAATGTAAAGCTTTCAGAAGTCGAAGGTCCTTTTCAGGTCATTCCTCTTAAAAACGCTACTTTCTTAACAAGGACTCATTAAGTCCTGGCAGAACCTCTGGCGGTCTTACGTCGATGGGGAGTTCGTATCATACCATACCTGGACGACCTTCTCCTTTTTGCCCCAAGACAGGAGAGGTTATACCAGGATCTACCTTTGTCCCATCTTAGGGTTCAAGATCGATACGATCCTTCAGAAAATTTTCTTGCCTCAACTAAAAATATAGGCTCTCCAAGGGGCCATTCAATTCCTGTGCTCCAGCCAAACGGTCCCTGTTCATGAAGCAATGAGAGTCTTGGGGTTAATGACCGCCTCCTTTCCGGCTGTAAGGTGGGGTCAGTTGCTCTCAAGGACTCTTCAGCTTCATATCCTAAAGTCTTGGGACAGGTCCCAGGAGTCCATGTACAAGATGATTGGGTTCCCGGACCAAGTGAAGACTTCACTCATCTGGTGGCAGGAAGAGGACAGGTTCACACGCAGTCTATCTTGGGCAGATCCCAAGGAAGTGATTGTGACCACAGATGCGTCTTCCTGGGGATGGGGGGATCACTGCAGCCCATTGATGGTACTGGGAATTTCATCCAAAAAACTGATTTGCTTCTCATTGAACCTCAGGGAATTAAGACATAAAGTGGGCGTTACTGGTGTTCTATACTCACATAAAGGGACATCACGTGCAGATCATAACCGACAATGCAAATACAATGGCGTATCTGAATTGGCGGGGGGGGGGGGGAGGGGGCAAGGTCATCTGTCCTGCAGGAAGTAAGAGAATAGATTCTAAACTGGGCAGAAAATAACCTCTTGGCTTTGTTGTAATTCACCTGAAGCGCTGCCTAAATCAGGTGGCGGCTTTCCTGAGCCACTGTCCACTGTTGGAGATGGAGTGGTCCCTAAGCCAGTAAGTGTTCAACCAGATTTGTGCATTGAGAAGGACTCTGTAGGTGGAACTTTTTACCTCAGGACGGAAGTGCAAGCTAAAGAAGATCTCCCTCAATCCCTCTGACCAGACGCTTCTAAACAAAATCTCTTGTCAATCAGCTACAGTTCTGTTTCTGGACCCAAGGTGGCTGTAGAGGCTTTCCTATTCGAATCCTTTCACAAATTCTAACAAGATCTCTTGTCAGTTGGCAACGGTCCTGCTTCTGGCCCCTTGGTGGCATAAGATGCCATGGTTTAATGCTGAGGAAGCTCTATGTCCAAGAGCCGTGGGAACTTCCGGTAGGACTGGACCTTCTATCCCAGGGGCCGGTACTTTGCCAGGATCCGTAGAAATGGCGTTTGACTCTGCGGACCCTGTGGCCGCAATTGCTCTTGAGTCGTACTAGGAGATCCATCTCTAATCTCCCTGTCATACTAAATTTTCTTCAGGAAGGAGTTAAATTGGGTCTAAGCATCAGCACCCTGAATGTCCAATTGGTGATCTTCTTTGTGTGAAAAAAATCTCTTCTTTTGCCTTGGTCAAGCAGTTCCTGTTAGCAGTAAATTGCTAATATGCATCCCTCCACAGTGCAATTTAGATTTCTGCACATAAAAACTAATTTACCTTTGTCGAACTCCTGCTGTAGTGAATTTCAGAAATAAAATGGCAGCTCATGCTATTGCAGGCCACATGCAAACAGGCAGTGATGCTGAGCTTTCTGTTACTGTGCACTGTCAGTTATGTCAGTTGAATCCAAGTAGCAGCATGGTTGAGATGCTGGGAGAGGAAGCTCCAAAATGGCCGCTACCTGTCTTTTCCAAGTATGCCAGGCTGTTGGTCCGGTTTAAGCCTTTAACTGCCCCTCCCATTGAACCCTATCTGGACCCTCATATTAAATGCCTGACGTGGAAAGTCCTTTTCCTGTTGTCTATAACATCAGCCAGCAGGATCAGCAATATTAAAGCCCTGTCCTGCTGTCATCCCTTTCTACAGATTTTTCAAAAAGATCCTTGCTACCTTCCAATGATCCCCTCAGATTTCCATAGGACGCAAAAATCGTTCTCCCATCTGCCGGTCACCATGGTTCCTCTATGACTTCTATAGACAGATCTTCAGATGTCAGGGCTTGTTTACTGGAATACCTTCGAAAAACAAGAGATTGAAGGAAGGCCAATAGCCTAGTCATCTCTTTTTTCGGGTAACAGAAAGGGCCAACATGTTTCCAAGGCAACCATGGCACGATAGATGAATGTTTAGCTTATAACTGATCTCCTACTCCAGGTTGAATTACAGCACATTCAACAAGAAGTGTTTCTACATTTTGGGCGGCGCAGGTTGACTCTATTAAACATATTTGTAGAGTGGCTACCTGGTCTAGTGCTAGGACGTTCATCAATCATTATCGCCTGGATAATGATTGCAGGATCGATCCTTTGGCAGGAATGTGTTACAGGCAGCATTTCCTACCCCATAGAGTTAATATCTCGCTTATCCTCTCAGTGGTATGCTGCTCTGAGGATGTTTAGAGAAAACTTAAGTTAGTTACCTGGTAACTTCTTTTCTGAACATCTGAAAGGGCAGCATACAGGCTTCCCACTCACTAGCTGTTTTATCTTGCATCATTTGCTAATGGCCTTAGCAAGGATTATTGACATGATTTTAGCTATAGGCTTTTGTATGTCTTTATTATTTTCCAGATCTCTTAAACAACTTACAAGCTGGAGCTGGGGCTAAAGTCTTTGTAGATTCTGATTGTCATGTGTTCCTACCTAGAGGCGGAGCCACAATCTCTCAGTGGTATGCTGCCCTTTCGGATGTTTGGAAATGAAGTTACCTGGTAACGAACTTTACGTTTTTTAACCTTTGCCTGAGAAATCCCTTTATTTATTTTACAAATTGTTTCCTGGTGCAGTCACTTACCTTTTTCATCACTTCATCACAAGGACAATCTGAAAATCGATCCAAATGACTGTGGAGGTAGTGCAATTACATGCTCATGTTAAAACCAAGTGTACAAAAAATACTGTATTTTCCAATAGTTAGCCATACTATTCCCATGGAAAGTTTTTATACAAATGTACAAAGTGATGTCATTCCAACGACATAACAGTGTTCATGATTATTCCATTATCTATGATATTGTGTCCATCATCTTAATTTCCTTCACTGCTTATGTCACCATGAAAAATCTGGAAATCTATCTAAATGACTGTGGAGGTAATTGGCAGCTCGGTTTCTTGGGCTGCCCAGGAGCAAGGACAGATCAAGACTGGCCCTAAACCTAAGATGCAGCAAAAGAGCATAGTCCAACTGGCTCTGGCTCCCCTTTTAAAACATAACTTTTACTTACTTGCATTTAAAGGTTGTTACAGGAGCCGCACCGAGCTGTGATACATTGTATATCAGACACCAGGCACTATCAATAAGTAAGACTTACAACTGACTGCAATGTGTGAGTCCTCTCTCAATAGTGCTGGTGTGAAAATATTTGTATCCATATGTAGCCAAAACAGGTTCCATCTCTCTTTAATGTCTTTACAACTTTATGCCTGGACTATATCTGGTATAACTGGACTTGTTTTATGATTAGGTGGCCATCCTACTTGCTTTCTCCATTCTAAGTGACTTGTACATGAATGTGGTAGCAATAATTGGCAACTCGAATCCTCATCCTCTGTCTACTATAAACACTAGGGAGGTGAGTTGTTGATTGCATTACAAATCCAGTGGAGACAATATGACCGTTTTCCTGTCAACAAAGGCTTCTGTGACAATACATTTCCCTCCAGCAACCATGTTTTCTATCTGAGACTACTATCTTCTTATCCAGTGCTGATCTTTTACTTCTTCTGTCCCATACTTACCTGGTATTTGGTGTGTCTGGTCTGCAGACCTACAGTTGAATATTCACGAACTTCAAATTCTCACAGATCATTGGTGATAGCAGTATGATATCTTCAAAGGACTATAACTATTATTTCCTGAGCTTCACTGATAGCAACAGATGTGACCGACTGGGATTGACCTGTATCTGTAGAGGCTTTGTGTTGAGATGTCTATGAATAACCACCTTTCACTTGGTCTGTGATTTTTCAACAGTTGTCCTTGCACATTGTTTTAGAAAACAAAACGTGACAGGAAATCGTTTTCTCTGTTGCTATATAGCATGATTTTAGGTCCCGGTAAAAGTCATTTTTTTTCTGCCAGCTTGGAAGCTAACCATTCATACAAGTTCTTTGGAAATCTTAGATCCCTTATGAGGTTGTTCAATTTCTTTTGACTGAAACCTGCTGCAGCTGATAAAGGTCACTCAAAATCACTATATTTTTCTCAACATCATTGTCTTCGGAGAGCTCAGGAAGACGTCTAAATGCTGGGACAAGTATCTGTAGAGAAGGACATCTAGCAAAGTCTTAGGATACATCCATTTATTGTAACCAAAACTCATTTTTTTCTCTTTAAGAGATTTCCCTAGGGACATCCTGATTTGGCATGCCCCGCAGTGTGAAACCCCTTGATTTCCCCATATACTAATCTCGACCTTTGGTTCAGTGGCTGCTGTTAAGCGTAGCCATTATTTGCAGCACCTTGCACGCAGACTGAGCATGTCGCTAGAGATCCGCACATGCACTGTGGTATCAAGGTTCTAGGTGATTAGACAGGGCAACCAAAGTATTTCCCACTGCAGAACATTTCAAAACTGGATGTCCTCAGGACAGGGCATCACTTGGTTTGGACAAAATGGGTTTTGTTCCTCTTTAATTCAGTTACGAAATCCCTATTCATGCTATTTACAGGCAGCATGGGAAAGACCACTAACAAACACAGCTGGTGTATTACGGTGGTGACAAAGTAGGAATTGCGGTGTAGCAACATTTTTGCCTTTTTGCCCTATACATTTTAAAGAGGAACAATGGCCTGGTGCATGTGGAATGCCCTGCTGTCTGTTCCAAGATCAATGAGTAATCTCATCTCGCCAGTGATCTCCCAACACATGCGTGGGCCACATCCCTGGTAGTCCTCTATTTGTGTTGCATAACATCGGCATTCTGGCTGGCATGGTTACGTGAAGTGTGGGTGCGGCAAGTGCTGCACGATCTATTCAAATTTTTTGACAACATATCTGTTCTCATGTTGGCTAAGGAAGGTATGATTGGAGCATGAACACTGATTGGTCGGCGAGACGCTCATGCTTCAGGGGGGTTGCCAGGAGGTGAGTTTTTAGGGGTGATCCCAGGGCTTAAACACAGTGATGCATCATTAAAGTGGATGGAAACCCATTTCTGGGTCCAACAATCATCCTGCCGCTGCTGTTGGCTTGGTGGCCCGCCCAGTGGCACTTTTGAGATTGCCGATTGGCTAATCTCAAAGGTGCCGCAGCAATGAAATGCAGCTGGCTGGCTGGCCGCATCCCCGGCACACTGTTCAGGCATGCGCGCGCACAGCTGCCAGGAAGTGGTGGATCAGATGCGATTACCGGTTCCCTGGGGGTTTTACGCAGCAAGGGAATCCAGTGTAGGATGCCCCGAGGGGCCAGCCCAGCCGCGTGGGTTTTGACCCGCTTTAAATCAGATCGGGATGTTCCACCGGGAAAGGAACACCACCTTGGAGATTTACTTAATTCACCTGTAACTTTAAAGTGAACCAACACCCAGGATTTTGACTATCCTGGGTTTTGGTCCACTTCTCCCCGCTCCCACGTAACCGCTCCAGCCAATCACAGCACGCGTCCAAGGCCGCTTGGACGCGCATAGCAGCTCAGCGGCTCTGAGCGCTGGAGGCCGCGTCTCGCACTTCCCTCTAACAGGGAAGCGCGAGACGCGGCCGCAATGGAACGGGGCTGAGGTAAGGTTTGTGGGCCTCCTGGGGGGTTCCTCCCCGTGGGACATCCCGATTTCGGATGCCCCGCAGGGAGGGATCCGATCGGTCCGGGAATCTTATAGATTCCCGGGCCGATCCCCCCTGGGTGTTGGTCCACTTTAAGAATATATACATTTAATGCACCTATTTCACTTTTTTCAACTTTTTTCTACTTTTCTAGCTAATGCAAATTGGACCGGCACACACACACCTGTATACAGGCAATATTTCTGGCCACAGGGCTTTGTTATGATGCTGGAATATTTAAAAACCCTGAAATATTTAAACTTATTTTGTCTTGTAATCTTTAAACAAATGTGACTTTTTTTAACATTGGTAATTTTCTGATCCTCATGTGAGTCTCACTTATGGAGATGAAATTATATAGGGAGCGCACATTTCATTTCGTCAGCTCAAGAAACAATCAGTGTAATTTACTATGAGCTGTCTCATGTGCACTGTGTACAAACCTAAGCCTCATGCCTGAACTGCACTATACCTTAACACAGGCCAACTAGCTTAGACAGCAGCTTCATCTCTCTGCGCCAACACACGTATTAAATCATGCACTTTAAGTGTTCTTCTTTTCTTTTTGGCAGGTCACACCCCTTTGCCAGGATTTGCAGCTTATGCAGCATCCAAAGCAGCGCTATCCATGTTTTCTGCTGTCATGCGCCAGGATCTCCTTAAGTGGGGAGTACAGGTGTCTGCTGTCTATCCAAGTGGCTTCAAAACAAGTAAGCTTATATATCATGAAGGCTAAGTGTTCTATATATTATCTTGCTTGGATGAATGCACTGAGCAGTACCATTTTATAACACTGTGGGATTCATTTAAGGCCTAAATTTTAACTCCAATGCACATTAGTTGGTTATTTTAAAGCTGGAGTCCAGCCAAAAATCACAATGTGTCAGTTGTTGGGGAAAAATTCATTAGGGATAAGGTTAGTTTTGGACTGGACTTGAACTTTACATTTTAAATCCTCCCATATTTATAAGCTCTGGCCACATTGCAAATTCACATCATCATATACGCCTGATATGGCAATATAGCAATTGCCAAGAGCCAAGCCAACCTAATTCCATTTCCTAATTGCTGAGCATTAACTCTAAAAAGACCAAATATAGCAATGTATTCTTTAGTTAGGTGACCTTTAACCCTAAATAGGACACCAAAGTAAGGGACCTTCGAAAGATACTGATATTTAATGGTTACAAGTTAGCTTTGGTGACAAATGACACTCTGTGTAGTACACAGGGCAGCTCCAGGACTGGGCATACCCAGGCATCTTTATGGGCCTACTCAGGCTCATTCTGTGCTGTGGAATGATTCTCAAGTGGGCCCAACCTGACCAGTGAGTAGGTTGTCCAGTGTGTATTCCTAGGACAAGACGATCAGTAGGAATGGAGAGGGTGGTGAGAACTGAAGGGTGATTGATGGCAACGGAGAAGGCAACAAGGACCAGAGGATGATGAAAAGCAGCAAAGAAGGTGGTGAGGACTAGATTACAATCGGAAGCAGTGGAGAAGGCAGTGAGGACTGGAGAGCGATCAGCAGCGAACGAGAAATCATTGGTGACGGCAGAACTGAAGGGTGACATGGCATGTGATGTGACTTCTTATGTGTAGGTGTGTGACCAAAGGTGTATTGGAAATTGGCACTGTCTCCACCCCTGCCCCTCTGTACCTAGCCCCATTATAACCCCTCCCCAGTGGAGAAACCCCATCCTATGTTGTGTCCACAATGTTATAGCCTCAGCATCATTGTGGTCCAATATCTGCCCCTACAGTGCTTAATGTTTAGTACCATTGATTTGGCCAAATCCCCCCCCCCCCCCCCTGCCCATGACCTGCCCCTGTAACTGTATTGCCTCTGTCTTGGAGTTGGGCTGGCTGAAGGTGGTATAATCCCAGGCTGATTATTGACCCCAGCCCACCACTGTGTATGACTGCAGGTCATGCCTTACTATCTGGGGCTTGGCCAAAGATTGAGTCTGCTTATATAGTCTGCACATCCCTACTATATTAATTGCCAAAACTGACCTCTGTCCCGGTCTTGCCAGTTCCTAACCAGTCATAACACAGTAAATCCACTTTCAGTTGCCTTGCCTTCTTTATCAGACATTGGACATTTGTACCTAGACACGTGCAGGCTATACATGTTATCAACACTCTTTAAAATGTATAGAAAGTTACAGGCCTCTTCACCATTTATCCAAGAGAACTTTTTTTTTTTATATCCTGATATTTAATCTTCCCAACTTCTACATGGTGATCACATATGCATCAATTAAGACCAAAAGCCACATATTAAAAACCTCTGTTAAGGTGGCCAACACCCAGGATTTTGACTATCCTGGGTTTTGGTCCACTTCCCCGGGGCACCCTAATCGGGGGCGGCCGCATCTCACGCTTCCTTCTAACTGCTATAGAGAAGTGCGAGATGTGACCGTGGCCCACGCATGCGCCGTTGGACTGGGATCCAGGTAAGGTTTGCGGGTGTCCTGGGGGGTTTCACACAGCGGTGCATCCCGATTTTGGATTCCCCGTGGGGAGGGATTGGATCGGCCCAGGAATCTTATAGATTGTGGTCCACTTTAAAGGGGCAATTGGAGCAAAGTAAATGATTGAAGACTAGAGAGGATTTAATCCAAGTTGAAAAAATGTTTCCCCCTAAAAACGTGAGCGGGGGGGGGGGGGGGGGGAATCCCAATGGACGTGTGCAATATGCCTAGAAATACACTGTACTCCTGCAAGCATTAATTTGGGAGAACACCCTCAAGTTGAGCACATTGATGGCCTGGAAAGTTGATGGCCTGGAAAGTTGAGCACTGGCCAGGAAACACACTTGGTCCTATATTATAGGCATGTCTCTGGGGCTTATGTTGTCCTGGCGTGATTATCACTACTGTGCCTTTTTGTCAAGACTGATGAAGACCTCAAGTGCTCCCATGAAGAAAACTAAACACATTAGAATCTAAGAACTTGAAAACTTGAAAAACAAATGTTTATTACTTGAAGGGCATTGTGCCTGTAACTTTCAAAACATTCCAAACATCTACATTTTAGTGGGTGTTGGGGTACTAGCATATTGGTTCTACCACTAGCCCAAGCTACATTTATGATACCCCTCTTTCTGGAACCTGGTATACAGTTCTGGAACATGTAGGAAGCGCAATTTGAGGTAGCGTACATTTTTTTTGATTTTCTCACCAGCACAACTTTGTTTTCTTGCCTTGTTTTTTCACTCCATGCTAAAGCTGACATCTTATGTCACCTGCGTAGGTGTAAGCAAAAAATAAGAGCTTTGGCTTTGACATTTGTTATCCAGAATAATTTTCATCGGTAATTGGGTGACAGCTATGCTTGTGTTTAATATTGTATTTCTTACAGATTTCAGTTACAAAAATGTCAAGATACACAGTGCTGCTGATATAGAGATCTAGGTTGTACCCCAACAATTATCATAATTAACATGAAGTCAGTAGTTGTTATGTACCCCAACAATTAACATAATTAACATGAAGTCAGGAGTTCTTATGTATTTCCATATATGTTGTTTCAGAGGGTAGATAGTGTTCAACAAAACAGGCTAATTGGCTTTAGAATTTAAATTTCTAAAAAATTAAATAGACTTTTAATTAGCCAGGAAGAACTTATTTTTAATGAAACAATTAACACAGTATCCTTTTATAATGTAAAGACTGTCAGGATCAGGGTTTGCTAACAGCAATGACAACTCTGGAAGCAGTTCTTATGGTCAGCTGCATAGCTCGAGTCATCACCAGTAGGAAGAGGGAGGTTGTGATGCCGCTGTATAGAGCCCTGGTGAGGCCACAGCTAGAATACTGTGTGCAGTTCTGGAGACCTTACCTGCAAAAAGACATTATTCAAATAGAACGTGTCCAAAGGCCGGCAACAAAAATGGTGGAAGGACTTAAACTTAAAACTTATCAGGAGAGACTTAAAGAACTTAATTTGTACAGTCTGGAGGAAAGAAGGGAGAGGGGGACATGATGGAGACCTTTAAATATGTGAAAGGATTGAATAAGGTTCAGGAGGGAAGTGTTTTTAAGAAGAAGCTTAATGATAGAACAAGGGGCCCAACCTGAAGCTAGTCGGGGGGAAGATCAGGAGCAATGTTAGAAAATATTATTTTACAGAAAGAGTAGTAGATGCTTGGAACAAACTTCCAGCAGAGGTAGTTGAAAAATCAACAGTGAATTTAAACATGCCGGGGATAAGCACACATTTATCCTAAGATAAAGAGAACATACAGTATACACATAAGATACAGAGAATATACAGTATACACATAAGATACAGAGAACATACAGTATACACATAAGATACAGAGAACATACAGTATATACATAAGATAAAGAGAACATACAGTATACACATAAGATACAAAGAACATACAGTATACACATAAGATACAGAGAACATACAGTATATACATAAGATAAAGAGAACATACAGTATACACATAAGATACAGAGAACATACAGTATACACATAAGATAAAGAGAACATACAGTATACACATAAGATACAGAGAACATACAGTATACACATAAGATACAGAGAACATACAGTATATACATAAGATAAAGAGAACATACAGTATACACATAAGATACAAAGAACATACAGTATACACATAAGATACAGAGAACATACAGTATATACATAAGATAAAGAGAACATACAGTATACACATAAGATACAGAGAACATACAGTATATACATAAGATACAGAGAACATACAGTATACACATAAGATAAAGAGAACTTACAGTATACACATAAGATACAGAGAACATACAGTATACACATAAGATACAGAGAACATACAGTATACACATAAGATACAGAGAACATACAGTATACAGATAAGATACAGAGAACATACAGTATACACATAAGATACAGAGAACATACAGTATACACATAAGATACAGAGAACATACAGTATACACATAAGATACAGAGAACATACAGTATACACATAAGATACAGAGAACATACAGTATATACATAAGATACAGAGAACATACAGTATACACATAAGATACAGAGAATATACAGTATACACATAAGATAAAGAGAACTTACAGTATACACATAAGATAAAGAGAACATACAGTATACACATAAGATACAGAGAACATACAGTATACACATAAGATACAGAGAACATACAGTATACACATAAGATAAAGAGAACTTACAGTATACACATAAGATACAGAGAACATACAGTATACACATAAGATACAGAGAACATACAGTATACACATAAGATACAGAGAACATACAGTATATACATAAGATAAAGAGAACATACAGTATACACATAAGATACAGAGAACATACAGTATACACATAAGATACAGAGAACATACAGTATACACATAAGATAAAGAGAACATACAGTATACACATAAGATACAGAGAACATACAGTATACACATAAGATACAGAGAACATACAGTATACACATAAGATACAGAGAACATACAGTATATACATAAGATACAGAGAACATACAGTATACACATAAGATAAAGAGAACTTACAGTATACACATAAGATAAAGAGAACATACAGTATACACATAAGATACAGAGAACATACAGTATACAGATAAGATACAGAGAACATACAGTATATACATAAGATAAAGAGAACATACAGTATATACATAAGATACAGAGAACATACAGTATACACATAAGATACAGAGAACATACAGTATACAGATAAGATACAGAGAACATACAGTATACACATAAGATAAAGAGAACTTACAGTATACACATAAGATACAGAGAACATACAGTATACACATAAGATACAGAGAACATACAGTATACACATAAGATACAGAGAACATACAGTATACACATAAGATACAGAGAACATACAGTATACACATAAGATAAAGAGAACATACAGTATACACATAAGATACAGAGAACATACAGTATACACATAAGGGCAGACTAGATGGACCGTGTGGTCTCCTTCTGCTGTCAACCTTCTATGTTTCTTCTATGTTTCTATGTAAATTCAAATGCAGTTTATTGTGCAACAAGACCAACAAAATGTTCACTGCAATTAGTCACACAAGCAGGGTGCATAATGTTTGAAACAAAGTCCATCCCTTTCAGGGTTAAACGTAAAGGCAACTTGTTTTTTTCACCAACCTAGTAAGTCCAGAGTTTGGAGTGAAAACATACAGGCTCTAGTCTTGAGACTGTCCGTGTACCATCACACGGCTTTCCCCAGATTGCCTTTCCCAGCAATCCTTTGTAGACCTGTGATGAGCCAGCCCCCGGAACTTGTGCGGGCTGAGACGGACAGGTAAATTCTGACCCAGAGGTAGGGGAGCGGCGCTCTAAAGGCAACGAAACAAAGAGCCTCCTGGATTACTTATTTAACCCTAGCTAGCACCCAGGGTGAAATATACCCTCTTTCCACCGTACCTCCTTCTCCTGACCCGGGAGCAGGGGAACTCTAGCCAACAAACAGTGTACACTGGAGAGAGCATCTGCTTTTTGCTTGGATCTTTCCTGGCCTATGCTCCAACATAAAATTAAAGTTTTGGAGTGACAATCAGGTCACTCTTGAATTTCTTTCTTTATTCTGCTTTGTCCATGCCAGGGGTGCATGGTCCGACAGCATTTGAACTTTCGTCCCAACAGGTAATTGTGAAGGAAAAGTCTAGTTTAATTGTGTAAAAATGACTGAAACCACTGATACAAGTCCAGAGTTCCCCTTTTTTTCCAAAACACCAAAACCAACAGATAAGTGCACCACCAATCCAC
Organism: Gastrophryne carolinensis; assembly: GCA_027917425.1. NCBI lineage: Eukaryota > Metazoa > Chordata > Amphibia > Anura > Microhylidae > Gastrophryne > Gastrophryne carolinensis. The sequence goes on from CM051241.1 coordinate 195,971,802, forward strand.
AATAATTGATTAATGCAAAAGGGCTATGTGCTGAGGGTAGCCCCCCAAAAATCAACTCCAAACAATTATGCCAGCTCCAGCTGACGCAAAAAAAAAAGGGTTAGCTTAAACCCACTGCACCAAAAAAAACAGCCCTTAAAATAAGCATCAATCATACCAAAATCATCAACACAATATTTATTGATTTAAAATTACACTCATCATGTCATAAAAAACACACACTTACACACACATATATAGCTATTTTATGTATATATAATTTCACAATCAAGCGCCCAAGTGCTGAAATAAAGTGCTAAGGCAATATGTGCAAAATGATCCAATGTATTTCACGTCTAAACAGACCGTTAAGGGAAGATTTCACCTAAATGTGATGCCCAAAAGGGATGGTGACACCACTGCTCCCAAAGATAGGAGATGAAAATCCCACGCGTTCCATGGCCCAGTAACCCGGCCACTTCTTCAGGGTTCCCCTTTTTTTCCACTGTAGCATTTAGGCTTTCCAGCCATAAACATGCACCGGACCTAATCTCTCCAGGAAGGAGAATTAGCATCTGTGAGTTGAACCAAGCTCAGATCACAGACTCCCTGCTGAATCTCTCATACCTTTGGGCTGAGAAGACCCCACTGAGTCTGAAGCAGAGAGCTTTCTCTCTTTAAATACCAGTGCCTCAGACATACAACACGGACACAAAACGGACCATAGCTGGGCTGCTGTGTGTCCCAGCACCAAGCCAGATGCCGAACAAGAACAGCCCCACAAAACTGCACACAGACATAAGTTTCTAAGTGCCAGGTGGCCACTAGAACCCAAAGAAATAGAGATCTCAGGTTCTGACTCATCTAGGGACTTCATCTTTGAGCTCATCAGATGCCCGGCATCCAACCCAATCGTTTGGTGCCATATTCAGAGCTATATGACCCCCCTTCCCAAAAGGAGGGAGGGAACAGCCCGGCCCACAGAAGGGAGGGGGCAAGAGGGTCTCCAGGAAGGAGAATTAGCATCTGTGAGTTGAACCCAGCTCAGATCACAGACTCCCTGCTGAATCTCTCATACCTCTGGGCTGAGAAGACCTCACTGAGTCTGAAGCAGAGAGCTTTCTCTCTTTAAATACCAGTGCCTCAGACATACGGCACGGACACAAAACGGACCGTCGCTGGGCTGCTGTGTGTCCCAGCACCAAGTCAGATGCCGAACAAGAACAGCCCCACAAAACTGCACACAGACATAAGTTTCTAAGTGCCAGGTGGCCACTAGAACCCAAAGAAATAGAGATCTCAGGTTCTGACCCATCTAGGGACTTCATCTTTGAGCTCATCAGATGCCCGGGCATCCAACCCAATCGTTTGGTGCCATATCCAGAGCTATATGACCCCCCTTCCCAAAAGGAGGGAGGAAACAGTCTGCCCCACAGAAGGGAGGGGGCGAGAGGGTCCCGAGGCATAAAGGGGGATGACCCTGGGCCAGCCCTTGTCACTCTCTGGGGGAGGTTGCGTTGCATGTGTGCTGGAAGTTTTGAATCCTTATTTAACTTTTAACTTTTACAGAACCTCAAAGTACCATTAGGTTTGAGGACCAGTACAACTGGGCTTACCCACTCTCTTTGGGATTCCTCAGTTACCCCCAATTATAACATCCGTTTAACCTCTGCTGATACAGCCTCTCTGTGGGCGTCTGGTATTCTGTATGGCTTAAAGTTGACTTTACACCCAGGCTCGGTCTCTATGTGATGTTGGAAGAGGTGTGTAAGGCCCAGTAGGTCAGAAAACTTGCATCTGTTTTGCTGCAGAAACTTTTTAGCTTCCTGTTTTTGTGAAGTGGAAAGGGTCTAGCCTATTTTAACAGGAGGGATGGCTGGCCATTTATCTTTCTCTGTGTTAGAGGCCACTAGCGACTATCTCTCTTTCTAAGGCTTGAGCAAGTTTATATGGTAAATTAGAAAGGTTTTCCTTTTATCAGGTGTACCTTGTAATTTTCTTCACCCACATTTTCAACAATTTCATATGGGCCTTGCCACTTTGCCAGGACTTTACTCTCTACTGTGGGGACTAACACCAGGTCCCTATCTCCCCTGGGTTAAAGTTCCTGATCCTTGTGGACCGATTATAGATCTGGCTTATAAGTGGTGGCTTCCGTTACCCAAGTCTCTTTAGCTATATCCAGAAAACCCAGAGGGAGGTGACCATAGACCAACTCAAAGGGAGAACCCTGTGGAAGCTTGGGGCACTTCCCAGATTGCAAACCTCTAGCAAACAATCCCAATCCCGGGCATCTTTTTCCTTCTACCTTCTTTAACATATGCTTCAGGGTCTTATTGAAGCCCTCTACTAAGCCATCTGTTTGCGGGTGGTAAAATGAATTGCGGATCTGGAAGACTTTAAGCAGCTCCTTCATGACCTTGGGTATAAAGGTGGTCCCCTGGTCTGTGAGAATTTCAGATGGGATACCTGGACGGGAAAAAATATAAAACAATCCACTTGCAATATTTTTAAACATGGTGTTCCTCAAAGGCACCGCAAGTGTATTGATGCCCCCTAGCTGACTTTACCACTGGCTAAACCAAATCCATTGCACCTCGATAATTGGAAGTGGAACCTAAGGACTATGGAAATGAGACACCAGGGCGCCTATTTGGCAGGCGGGGCATGACAATAGTTTTTACCTCCTGATACACACTGGCCCAGAAAAATCTTTGGAAAATTCTCTCCTGGGTTTGGCTATGGGCCAAGTCAAGTACCATACGTTTGTATGGCTTGGGCATCACAAGCTGCTTCACAATTTTGCCGTTATTCTTAACAACGTGATATAAGAAATCATTATTCATGTCAAAACGTGGAAATTGTCAGTTACTGGGTCCTTGGGCACCCCATTAACAACCTTAAAGTGGACCAACATCCAGGATTTTGACTATCCTGTGTTTTGGTCCACTTCGGTGGGGCACCCCGATCGGGGGTGCCCGGCGGTGTGAAAAGCCCCAGAAAGCCCCAAAAACTCACCTGTCCCCGCTCCCACGTGACCGCTGCAGCCAATCCCCGCCAACGGACAAGCGAGGTCCTTCGACGGACAAGCGAGCGCACTCGCCGCCACCTCCCGTGCGTCACTCTTACAGGGAGCACGCCCGCGCCGGCCATTAACAAACGGCCGGCGCGGGTGCGCGCCCTGCTAGAGGGATGCGCGCGCGGTGGCTCGCGCATGCGCCACTGGATCGAGAAGCAGGTAGGGGTTTCAGGGCTTTCTGGGGGGTTTCACACAGCGGGGCACCCCCGATCGGGGTGCCCCGCAGGCCCGATGCTGATCGGCCCGGGAACCTTATAGATTCCCAGGCCGATCAGCATCGGGTGTTGGTCCACTTTAACGGCCTCTCGAGCATTCCAAGTGAGAATGGGCCTCTCGACCCATCACTGCAAGGCAGCAATGCCACTGCGCTTTCCTTGTCATAACAAAGACAAGGAAATCGAAGAATCACTGTTATTCTTCGTCTGTATGTGCCATATAAATACTTCTGATGTGTGTAGATGCTTTTCCCAGCATGCAATACTTTAGGCAGATTGTAGATGGGTTAATGCTGCTGTTCCCGCAGGCATAAGAGTGGAGCAGATCACCCCTGTAAAGGTGGAATGGCACAGATTGTATTACTACCTCAACCTTGGCAGAATTTTGGTTTGAGTTGTGGTGTATAAGTAGTATACTCTCTCACTATCCAGCATGTTTATATGCAAGTTTAACCTCCTTTAAGCCTAACAAGAGTCTTTACCTAAGTTGGCTTATTCCCTCTGTTGTAGCACCCCCCTCATACAGCCATCCCTTCCAACCTCAGCTCACTAGCCCGAAACATGTATTAACAAGATAGAAAGTCATGGGTGTGTACATATTAGAAGATACTCAGCTGAGCACTTGAGAGAGAGAGGAGGGGGTGTTTGGTCTGTTTTAGCCGATCCTATCACAAGTAGGAAGCAATGGGCATGTAAATATTAGTAGATTATACTCAATTATTGCATGCCTGAAAAGAGATGATTTGCCTGGCAGCCTAGTGCTGAGAATCAAAGGTAATTCATGTTTTAAGTGTTGAGCTGAACAGACCCTCTTCTTTTCTGGGGCTGTTTAGCTATTTTGTTGTTTGTATATTTGTTTTTATAAACTCAAACTCATTAAAGTCTATAAGGGAAAAATCATGCAAGTTATTTGGATGATTTCCCCCTTTTTTATTGTTGAAACCCAGCTCATAGGGGCTGGTAACCCAGGGCTTGGAGGCAATTCCCTTGCCCTTGATGATTTACTAGCCCCCCCATGCCCTTTGAGACAGATCCAGTGCTCTTCCAGGGGTGTCAGAGGGAGCCCCATCATTGTTGCTCCTCCAGCTACAGAGGCAACAGCACTGGGTGTAATAAAACGCGCGTTGGAAGTTTTAAAACTTGCCCTGTTGCTGCACTGCACAATGTAACAAACAGGACAGGAGTCCTGCTGTAACATAAAAAAACGGTAGCTCCCCACTTTGTTACATTGTATAGCAGCCAGGCATCCTGCTGTTTCAATGTTATCAGTTTCTCTGCTGACTCTTATATTGTGGACCAACACCCAGCGGGGATCGGCCTGGGAATTGATAAGATTCCCGGGCCGATCAGATCCCTCTCCGCGGGGCATTCGAAATCAGGATGCCCCGCAGGGTGAAACCCCCCCAGGACGCCCAGAAACCTTACCTTATCCCCGTTCCAACGCCGCATGCACAGGCTGCGGGCGCATCTCGCGCTTCCCTCTAGCAGGACGCGCACCCACGCCGGCCGTTTGTGAATGGCTGGCTCGGGCGCGTCTACTGTTAGGAAGAAGGACGAGATGCGGCCTTCAGCGAGCTCAGAGCCGCTGTGGTTGTCTGTCGCTTGTCCGTACATACCACAGCGGCTCTGATTGGACGAGCGCTCGCGTAGGAGCGGGGTGAGGTGAGTTATTTAGGGCGATCGGGGCGGTTTCACGCAGCGGGGCGATCGAGGTGCCCCGCGGAAGTGGACCAAAACCCAGGATAGTGAAAATCCTGGGTGTTGGTCCACTTTAAAATGCAGTATGTTCCTGCATGGCATAATTCACAGAATGGAAGAGCCATTTTGTCTCCTCTGTTTCCTCTGTTTGGTAGTCTAATTGTATCCCATTTAGCCCCTGCTGTCCTACAGTGCTCCCAGCACAGACAAGCCTGGAAAGCCACAGCGGTCACACCTATATGACTTACTCAATCTGAGAGCACCAAGGGACATACGCAGGTGGAATTGCATAGGGTAGTGTAAATATTTGCAAAGCTCCATCATTAATGGGGGATAATCTATTTGCTCTGTATGTTGCCTACCTATACTGTATACTGGAATTTGGCATTCTCCCAATGTATTTCCAAACTGCAGCTCGGATTTCAATGTTTTTTCTACATTTTTCCTTTAGTCACATTTTTTGCTTGTGAGGCACGAGAGCGCAGCTGAGCCTTTAACTAGAATTACATGTGTCACAATTAATTTGCTAAGCCCAACATATGAAGAGTATTTATATGTGTTTGGATGGGGTTGCAAAATGTTTCCAGTGGGGTTGCCAATATTCCAGCTGGCAAACAGGGAACAGCGTTGGAATTTGGTTTGTCACTGATTTGTAATTGAAATAACATTGAAATGTGTTGTCGAAATCAGACCGATATTCCTGCACTTCTTGGATCTCATTATTTAGGGAAAGTAACGAGTGGCCACTCTCTTTCCTCATGCATCTATTCTGATTATTGTTATCTGTGAACATCTAATACCATGTGTATTATCTGTATTCAGACAAAAAGGGGTGCACCACTAATCCTAAAACTTGGTGCTCACTCTAAATATCAAACCAGAACAATAAAGTGGACATGCCACAAGGCGTACCTTCCTTCCATAGAGTAGCACCAACACATAAGAAAAGTATTAATTAGATTTTATTAACATATCAAAAAACTCCCATAAAAACAAACATGAATCCACAAGACATTTAAAAATACACAAAAGAGGCCCCTAGCTGCCAGGAATGCAAATGCAAGATATATATTCAGACCAAAATATGGTGACAATAATGAAAAAAATACAGGCTAATATATATATATATATATATATATATATATATATATATATATATAACTAATATCACACCCTGATTATTTTGTGTTGGCACAAAAATTAATACTAATAATAAAGTGCACCAATATAAAGTGCTATAGTGCTAGATACTCCAAATGTAATATACCAAATAAAAATACTATAAAGACTTAATACCTGTACATAAAGAAATATATGTAGTGCCATCCCTAAAGATATATGATATATGTGAAGAAAACTTATATTGCACATAAATCCCAAAGTAATATATTGCAGTACATCAAACACCTAAAACAGAAAGTGTATGAAGACAAATAAAGTGCATGCGCCAGCAGCATTTCAAAGATATACCAAAAAATATCACCAACAAAACAGGGCAGCCCATAGGTCCAAAGCAGCAGGGGTCAGACACAATTACACACCCGCGCACGTGGCTCCCATGCCGCTTCCCAGGATGAGGGTGTGTTATCTGCATTGTTATATTATTTTACTTGTATTACCCCCCTGTAATTTCGACCTTGTATAGTGCCACGGACTATGATGGCAAAAAACTATAATAACTTAATTTCTGGACAATTTTATAACACACCTAGAGACAATAAACTACAACAATCTTGCATTTACACCATACCAGACCACACTATATCACACCAGAGCTCACAGCAGACCACCCTCTATTAAAGATAGGCCAGTGCATAAATAAAGTGGACTTGATGTTTTCAGACTTTTTTCTTGGTGGCTCACCGGTTAAATGTACCTCCCCCTTTTACTGCGGTCCTAACAAAGAAATGCTACCAGGGGCTTACATAAAAAGGCCACTGATGTAGCTTCTAAATGATGTTGCACAACACTTTTCTTTAGAGGCTTCCTGGTTTGTGCTTTGAATTTAAATGTATTACAGGCAGCATGAGGGAGGTGGGTAGATGGTAATTGTTGGCTCATTGGTTAATCTAATTTTGTAAAGAAAAAATACAGCAAAGCGTCGCAGCGAAGTGAGGCTCCTCTCCGATTGCCCTCCTAACAAACTTGCTGGTTATGCACTCAAGATGAGAATAGTGTTGGGGATTCTCCATTGCACAAATCATAATCCAGCCCTGCCATTTAATCATCTCCTGCTGCATTTTGTTTTCTAGAAATATTTGGCTCTCAAGAACACGTGTCAAGCCAAGCCCAGAACTTACTGGACACCATCATGTCAGATGTCAAAAACGACTATGGAGAAGAATACCTGACTGCTCTAAAGAATCAGCACCAATACATGTTTACAAATTCAGCTTCGGACCCCTCCCCCTTTTTGGAGGACATTTGCCATGCTCTCTTGGCTTGGCAACCCTATCCATTTTACACACCGGGCAGATTTGCCTACCTCATCCCTTGTTTATATCGTTATTTCCCTCTTTGGGTTTATGATACCTTTGTAAAACTCATTTTTAACAACCATCGGAATGTTCTTCCCAGGTCTCTCAGGATATCTCATAATAATAATTATAAAATAGACTAGACCATCGCAACAGCAGGTTCATTTCTAAAAACACAGAGGACCTCCAAGGCAACAGACTGTTTAGTCGAAGACAATTATTTCAAATGACGGGTTGGACGCTTGCGGCGGCTATTTCAATATATCATTTTCTCAATGTTCTGTGGAAACATCTATCTGATTGGGTGGCATAGTTTACCTATTTACTGTTTTATGATGCATTGACTGTTATTTGAGTATGACGCCTTATCAACTGGCTGGAGATAAATGAATCAATTCAATCAATAGAATATGTTTAGTCCAAATACAAAGCATTAGAGCCTCGTTTTTAGATATTTTTTTTTCAGTTTTTGACTTTTTTGTTAGTTTCCAAGACAGATCTTATGACCAATTGGACCCAAAACTAATCTCAAAATATTAGCTCCACTCTAATAGTGATGATTCATCCATTAAAGGGCAACACATATCTGACTATTAGGTTAGGCAAGATTTAGTCCTAAAGTTTACTTATGCCCAAGCAATCGAAAATTCTTTGAGGTTAGTGGCACCAGTAGCTTTTTAAAAAAGCCTAAAGGTGGGTTGGTCCATTAAAGCCCCGTAAACACTGTCCCAGTTCATAAATACTGCGCAGTTGTCACCAGCCATCATAGATTCCCCTTTAAACCAATGTAATGTGAGTACACATTTCTTAATGCAACATGACTCGTATTCCCTACCTCAGCCTGGCTGATTCATAGACTTCAGCGCTAAAGTGGACAGTCTTCCATGCCGTCTGCCCATTGGCGAGATTGGCCCCATGTGATCAGTAAATGTTTGCTCAGGAGTGCATGGGTGCCAGTCATATTGTAAAAGGTGAGATTGGCTGGGCTATAGAGCAGAGGGAGCTTTGGATCAAGGTAACTATTCAGCAATACCAGTGCCCTAGACCAGTGTGAACCATTCTTGGTGAGGCATCCAAGTCTTTTCTTGTAAAATGTATTCCTTCTACCCTAAACAAAAACTCATTTTACTCCTAGAGTATCACAAAATTGCTGTTACTTTGAAAGTATGGATGGGCCTCAGTTTTGTTTTAGGGGCCTTTGGACAATATGGGTGGATTTGGGGAAAGAACAGAGGGGGCCGGTGGATGGTTTGGGTGGTACACAAACTTGTATTAGGGTGTCGTTGAAGGTATGGATGGACCTCATGCTTGAAGGAATCCTTGGGTGGTATAGGCAGATGGTAGGGAGGCCTTGGATTGTATTTTGAAGCCTTGATGCAATGGATTCTCTTGATCCTCATGAATCCCCTGCCCTGCCCCAGGTTTACCTAAAGGGAGCCCGAACTCAACAGTAGCAGCCCCCTATAAAACACATTAAATCAAATAAAACCTTAATGAGCCACTGCAATCAAGCAACAAACAAGCACTTTAATTTATGCAAATAGCAAATGTTTTTAATTTTAAAACTGTGCTTCACCTTGCAAAATATTCTTTTAATAAATTTTATATGTACTTTGTAACTTTACTTGAATCTGAGAGCTGTGAAACAAATGAAATAAAGTTGAACTCAAACATATACCGTATTTTTCGCTCTGTAAGACACACTTAGAGTTTAAAGCAGGAAAATAGGACAAAAAATATTCTGAACAAAATAGTTTGCTAAAATACCCTCTCCTAATCACCCCATAACCGACAGCATGCAAATCCCACCCCCAATCACCCCATTACTAAAGACAGTGTGCATATGTGTGATATTTATTTTTTAACTTTTGACTTGCCGAACACTAAGATTTCTGATGAATCAGGGGGTTTGACACAGTTGGCGAATACCGGGGGGGGGGCAGACATGTTTCGCCCATTTGGGATTTTTCAGTGCCCTATGTATGGCGATAGATAAATGTGAGCCATATTAGAAAAATATAGAGGTTTTTTTAAGTTATTCTGCATTCTTCAATGCCTACCCACCTCTCCCTCGGAGATATTGATGAACTGTACACATTCTTTATACCTTCTGTGACGAACAGGAAATAAGATACTTAGTTTAGGCGTTGAATAATGCAGAATAACTTAAAAAAACTTCTATATTTTTCTAATATGACATAGGGCATTGAAAAAGCCCTGGGCGAAACATGTCTGCCCCCTCTTTTCTCAACTATCATATAAGGATAAGAATGATACTAATATGGAATGGTGCAATGAATTGGCATACCACTTTTTAATTATGTGTATTGTAATATCACAACGGATATGCATTTGTATGGAGCTATGTGTTCACTTTTTTCAAACGGATATGAATAAAAATGAGACATAAGTTTTATCAAAATTAATGGACATGTGGTCATAGTCCAAGGTCACAAGATCCGGGAGGTACCTAGCCCTGGGAATAAGTATTTCTTAAATCAGAGCCCTGCACTACACATAGGTAAAACACATAAATAAAAGATAATGAGATAAGAAAACAAATCACATTATATTATTGAGCTATAGAGGAGAGTTGGAGGAGTCTTCCTAAATGCAGCTATTTCATTATGGCCTACAGTTGTCCTTTAAAGGTGTTTATGAATAGGTTTCTTAAATCTGCCAGTGCCTGCAGAGTGGAGGAGTGACTCTAATAGCTATTTTCCTGTTTGCCTGGAGTCTGGCTAGGTAGTAACGAGTTGCAGGCAGTACAGATTTTATTTATTTTTCGGTGCACAAAGATGGGTTGCTAACACTCGATTTATTATCAGATCACATCCTTTGTTCTTCCCGTATAGCAGATATGGCGTCCTGCGGGGAAACGTCTATACACGCGTTCCTCGTGGTGATAAATGTTATTATATTTGCTTTTCCTTGTTTTCGTGCTGGTAAGCGGCACGCTGCGTACGTATCGCCCGCTACTGATAGCTCCATCATTATTGAGCTTTCCAGCGGAGGAGCTGTGACGGCAGCCGGTTATGCCACGCTCTGCTCCTGCCTGAGGGTGATAATGAGCACAGTTTGATGATGTTCGCTTTGTGTTTATAAGATGCTAAACAGGAATGGTAACAATAAAAATTATATTACCCATTCAGACAACAAATGTAGGCCAGCGCTTCTGGAAAATCTCAACTTCCATATCGATTGTGAAGGCATCGGTCAGCTGAGTCTCATATCAATGTCACCAGCTGACCTCAGAGCCCTGCTGAAAGGAGGGACTGATCGTTATGAGCTTCATGAACTGTGCTTCTATGGCTGTACAGTGTTAGATAACCTGTTACTATGATAGATGCGCATCAACAGACATGCATACTCCCCAAATGCGGATGCAGCAGCAGATGCTATTGTACACGCTCCCAGGCACACATGCGCACACGTGCCCCCCCAGATGTACGTGCACACACTCCTAGTTGCACATGTGCACACCAACAGATGTGGATGCACACATCTCAGGGCCGGCGCTAGCACACGGCAAGGTAGGTCATCTGCCGAGGGCCCGAGGGAGGAGGGGGGCCTACTGGCAGTCCATTATATATGCTGGATCTACAAACAGAGCATTAAAGTAGAAGTTCAGTGACAGGGTAACCCCCCCCCCCCCCATCCTGCCATCCCCTTCATGCTGAGGCAGGATGGGGTCTTACATTAAAAAACACTCCTTACCTCTGCCAGGATCCTGCGCTGTTCACCTGGTGATTCTGGCACTGGGTGTAGTCATCTTGGCTCTAATGCAAAGAGCGGCTTCCACCACTCTAGCACACACACACAGAGCTGGGGAGGTCGCTCTGTGCACAGTCTATGCAGCAGTCACAGAAGCACTGGGGACAGTGCAGGTTATACCCTGTCACGGGACTGGGGAAGGGGGCCCACTGAGACCCTGTCGCCCACGGGCCCACAAAACCCTAGAGCCAGCCCTGACTCACCTGCAGACACACACGCAATCACACAGCTGCAGGTGCCATGCACACAGATCCACAGGCTCATGTGTACAGACCCTTGCATGCACATCGATGGAAACGCACATCTAGTTCATACTGTATATCCTCCCTTGCCCTACCAGTGCCTTAATTATCTAGCTCTCTCATCCATCTTTTCTCCTTTACCTGACTCCAGTCAGACTGTTCCCTTACCTGTTCCCTGATCCATTTATGCTCACTCACCAGACCACCAATCCATATACTGACCTCCATTGTCCCAAATCCATCTATGCTCCTTCACGGGGGGTGGACTGGCCATTATGAAACCTGGAAGAATTAGCCTCGCCATCATGGCTAAAAGGGGCCTCCGCTATCAGACTTATTGTTGTTGACCTGTTGAGACGTTGAGATCATGGGGGATGTCGCAAGCTGGTCATAGGGTGGCCAAGGGTCAGTAAAATCCTAGGCTGGTTTTTAGCCACAGTCCACCACTGCTCCCTCCTCCCCTCTCTCCAAATCCATCTAGGCTTTACCCTACTCATAATCCAGCTGTGCTCCTTCACCTTCCTCTCTATTAATATATCCTGCCGTACCCAGGCCACCAGTTCATATATGATCTCTCAAAGGGGCACAAACCCATTTTGCCAACACTCATGTCCCCCGCCTGCTTGAGTACCTTGGACAATGCAGGCGACTCGGTGGTGGCATGGTTTAAAAAAAAAATGTGTTTTTCCACCACCAAGGCCAGGCCCACCTGACTTTTTAGATCTACAATTGGCTGATCTCAACAATATCAGCTGACATGACCCAATCTGCTGACCACATCACATGCTTCCTTGTAGGCTAGGAAGCACTCCAGCCCCCAGCCCATCTAAATGTCTGAATGTGGGAACGCACCATAACTGCAGGGGGGCCAGAGAAATGCCCACCGATGAAGGTGAGTTTACCGGTGACCCTAGGGTGTTTACACAGCAGGACAACCCCATTACGAATACCCCAGGGGCAGCCTAGCTGCCGGCCTGCATGGCTTTTGTGTTGCTTTAAGATCTCCAATGCAGACTCCCTTTCTTGAAGAGGACCAAAACCCATTTTGGCCTGCTATAGGGACATGCTGTTTTTGGATGTTTCGTAGCGTGTGTGGGTCTCTGGCAGCCTTCTACACTTACAATACTTGGCAGACATGAATGTCTGTCGATGATTCTGTATAGGCTGGGGGCAATGGGGATGCTGCACAGTGCAGCAAAGCTTTGCCAAAGCTGTCAATCAAGGTTCAAAGAAAGTTTAAAGTGAAATCAAGGGGTTTCACACAGCAGGGCATCATTTATGATCTTTGAACTTTGCCCTGTCTGGGCTGCCGTCGATTTGCAAAGGCAGGTGTGTCTATTGGTTATAACAGTCAGTCTATTTTTAGACTGCTGCCTCCAGGTACCTTGTGGGTACAATATCAATATGATAAATCAATAAGATCAAATGGGTCTGATTCACTATTGCCCAGGGGTGGACTGGCCAAAGGGAGCTTTAGGGACACTTGGGATGAGTGTAGCCTCTAGTATGTGGTCCGCCTCATCTAGAGCCACTGCCTGCTTTCCAAGGCCCCCCTGACCCTATTGTAGGCTCCCAGCCAAGACATCCTAGCCCATGTTCTACCCCTGTAAAGCTAAGACCTCAGCATCATGACTGTGCTAAGACCTCAGCATCATGACTGTGCTAAGACCTCAGCATCATGACTGTGCAAAGACCTCAGCATCATGACTGTGCAAAGACCTCAGCATCATGACTGTGCAAAGACCTCAGCATCATGACTGTGCAAAGACCTCAGCATCATGACTGTGCAAAGACCTCAGCATCATGACTGTGCAAAGACCTCAGCATCATGACTGTGCAAAGACCTCAGCATCATGACTGTGCAAAGACCTCAGCATCATGACTGTGCAAAGACCTCAGCATCATGACTGTGCAAAGACCTCAGCATCATGACTGTGCTAAGACCTCAGCATCATGACTGTGCAAAGACCTCAGCATCATGACTGTGCAAAGACCTCAGCATCATGACTGTGCAAAGACCTCAGCATCATGACTGTGCAAAGACCTCAGCATCATGACTGTGCTAAGACCTCAGCATCATGACTGTGCTAAGACCTCAGCATCATGACTGTGCAAAGACCTCAGCATCATGACTGTGCAAAGACCTCAGCATCATGACTGTGCTAAGACCTCAGCATCATGACTGTCCTAATACCTCAGCATCATGACTGTGCAAAGACCTCAGCATCATGACTGTGCAAAGACCTCAGCATCATGACTGTGCTAAGACCTCAGCATCATGACTGTGCAAAGACCTCAGCGTCATGACTGTGCTAAGACCTCAGCGTCATGACTGTCCTAAGACCTCAGCGTCATGACTGTGCTAAGACCTCAGCGTCATGACTGTGCTAAGACCTCAGCGTCATGACTGTCCTAAGACCTCAGCGTCATGACTGTGCTAAGACCTCAGCGTCATGACTGTCCTAAGACCTCAGCATCATGACTGTGCTAAGACCTCAGCATCATGACTGTCCCAAGACCTCAGCATCATGACTGTGCTAAGACCTCAGCGTCATGACTGTGCTAAGACCTCAGCGTCATGACTGTCCTAAGACCTCAGCGTCATGACTGTGCTAAGACCTCAGCGTCATGACTGTGCTAAGACCTCAGCGTCATGACTGTCCTAAGACCTCAGCGTCATGACTGTGCTAAGACCTCAGCGTCATGACTGTGCTAAGACCTCAGCGTCATGACTGTGCTAAGACCTCAGCGTCATGACTGTGCTAAGACCTCAGCGTCATGACTGTGCTAAGACCTCAGCATCATGACTGTGCTAAGACCTCAGCATCATGACTGTGCAAAGACCTCAGCATCATGACTGTGCAAAGACCTCAGCATCATGACTGTCCTAAGACCTCAGCATCATGACTGTGCAAAGACCTCAGCATCATGACTGTGCTAAGACCTCAGCGTCATGACTGTGCTAAGACCGCAGCGTCATGACTGTGCAAAGACCTCAGCATCATGACTGTGCTAAGACCTCAGCATCATGACTGTGCTAACACCTCAGCATCATGACTGTGCTAAGACCTCAGCATCATGACTGTGCTAAGACCTCAGCATCATGACTGTGCTAAGACCTCAGCATCATGACTGTGCTAAGACCTCAGCATCATGACTGTCCTAAGACCTCAGCGTCATGACTGTGCTAAGACCTCAGCGTCATGACTGTGCTAAGACCTCAGCGTCATGACTGTCCTAAGACCTCAGCGTCATGACTGTGCTAAGACCGCAGCGTCATGACTGTGCTAAGACCTCAGCGTCATGACTGTGCTAAGACCTCAGCGTCATGACTGTGCTAAGACCTCAGCGTCATGACTGTGCTAAGACCTCAGCGTCATGACTGTCCTAAGACCTCAGCATCATGATTGTGCTAAGACCTCAGCATCATGACTGTCCTAAGACCTCAGCATCATGACTGTGCTAAGACCTCAGCATCATGACTGTGCTAAGACCTCAGCATCATGATTGTCCTAAGACCTCAGCATCATGACTGTGCTAAGACCTCAGCATCATGACTGTGCTAAGACCTCAGCATCATGACTGTGCTAAGACCTCAGCATCATGACTGTCCTAAGACCTCAGCATCATGACTGTGCTAAGACCTCAGCATCATGACTGTGCTAAGACCTCAGCATCATGATTGTCCTAAGACCTCAGCATCATGACTGTGCTAAGACCTCAGCATCATGACTGTGCTAAGACCTCAGCATCATGACTGTGCTAAGACCTCAGCCTCATGACTGTGCTAAGACCCCAGCATCATGACTGTGCAAAGACCTCAGCATCATGACTGTGCTAAGACCTCAGCATCATGACTGTCCTAAGACCTCAGCATCATGACTGTGCTAAGACCTCAGCATCATGACTGTGCTAAGACCTCAGCATCATGACTGTCCTAAGACCTCAGCGTCATGACTGTCCTAAGACCTCAGCGTCATGACTGTGCTAAGACCTCAGCGTCATGACTGTGCTAAGACCTCAGCGTCATGACTGTGCTAAGACCTCAGCATCATGACTGTGCTAAGACCTCAGCATCATGACTGTCCTAAGACCTCAGCATCATGACTGTCCTAATACCTCAGCATCATGACTGTGCAAAGACCTCAGCGTCATGACTGTGCTAAGACCTCAGCGTCATGACTGTGCTAAGACCTCAGCGTCATGACTGTGCTAAGACCTCAGCGTCATGACTGTGCTAAGACCTCAGCGTCATGACTGTCCTAAGACCTCAGCATCATGACTGTGCTAAGACCTCAGCATCATGACTGTGCTAAGACCTCAGCATCATGACTGTGCTAAGACCTCAGCATCATGATTGTCCTAAGACCTCAGCATCATGACTGTGCTAAGACCTCAGCATCATGACTGTGCTAAAACCTCAGCATCATGACTGTGCTAAGACCTCAGCCTCATGACTGTGCTAAGACCCCAGCATCATGACTGTGCAAAGACCTCAGCATCATGACTGTGCTAAGACCTCAGCATCATGACTGTGCTAAGACCTCAGCATCATGACTGTGCTAAGACCTCAGCATCATGATTGTCCTAAGACCTCAGCATCATGACTGTGCTAAGACCTCAGCATCATGACTGTGCTAAAACCTCAGCATCATGACTGTGCTAAGACCTCAGCCTCATGACTGTGCTAAGACCCCAGCATCATGACTGTGCAAAGACCTCAGCATCATGACTGTGCTAAGACCTCAGCATCATGACTGTGCTAAGACCTCAGCATCATGACTGTGCTAAGACCTCAGCCTCATGACTGTGCTAAGACCCCAGCATCATGACTGTGCAAAGACCTCAGCATCATGACTGTGCTAAGACCTCAGCATCATGACTGTGCTAAGACCTCAGCGTCATGACTGTGCTAAGACCTCAGCGTCATGACTGTGCTAAGACCTCAGCGTCATGACTGTCCTAAGACCTCAGCATCATGACTGTCCTAAGACCTCAGCATCATGACTGTGCTAAGACCTCAGCATCATGACTGTCCTAAGACCTCAGCATCATGACTGTGCTAAGACCTCAGCAAGCATCATGACTGTCCTAAGACCTTTGCATCATGACTGTGCTAAGACCTCAGCATCATGACTGTGCTAAGACCTAAGCATCATGATTGTCCTAAGACCTCAGCATCATGACTGTGCTAAGACCTCAGCATCATGATTGTCCTAAGACCTCAGCATCATGACTGTGCTAAGACCTCAGCATCATGACTGTGCTAAGACCTCAGCATCATGACTGTGCTAAGACCTCAGCCTCATGACTGTGCAAAGACCTCAGCCTCATGACTGTGCAAAGACCTCAGCCTCATGACTGTGCTAAGACCTCAGCATCATGACTGTGCTAAGACCTCAGCATCATGACTGTGCTAAGACCTCAGCCTCATGACTGTGCAAAGACCTCAGCATCATGACTGTGCTAAGACCTCAGCATCATGACTGTGCTAAGACCCCAGCATCATGACTATCCTAAGACCTCAGCATCATGACTGTTGGGGGGAGGGGTGCATATCCACCTCTACTACTACAATATGTAAGCTTCAGTATCATTAGTTATCACACATCCCCCCTGCCCTTGATCCCCTGTTCCCTGTGAGTGGGGCTAAAGAGATGGTGGATTGGTGGGGGACTGTAAATTCCGGAGCTGATTTTTGGCTCCAGTCCAACCCTGCTACTGCCACTACAAACAGATATGATACAAAACATAACAGATTATAGATTATACAAGGCAAACTTCAGAACATGACATTTCTAGACAGAGAATTTTGAGATTCAATTGGGCCAGAACTAATATAAATAATACCCTTTTAAACAGATTTTTCTATGGGCATCCAGAGTTAAGATGCCCAGCAGCGGTAAACCCCCTGGCTTCCCAATATACTCACCTAGTTCCTCCATAACACAGTAGGATGAGCTCCTATAGCCAGGAGACTGTGCATGTGTTGCAGGATCAAGGTTGAAATTGAAAATTTAGGAAACAAGGGAGTTTCACAATGGGGATATTCCAAATCGTGATACTTCTAGGACAGGGGATCACCTGGCCATAGGGTCTATGGCCAGACAAAACAGGTTTTGGTCCACGATTTACTTAGCCAACAGCAAAAACATTACAAAAGGAAATAGGTGCAATATAAACTGTGAAAAAGCAGAGGTAAAAAAAACAAGAGAGTAAACCAAACAAGAGTTTTTTATAGGGTTAAAATCTGTGAGCAGATTTCTGGGTTCAGGGCTGAAGTTACTGGATGGCAAAATCGGACTGTAGGACCTCACTCTTGGATGATCCTATCCAAGTCCAGCTCTCTCAGATGGTAAGAAGAGATCCTCCTGCCATCAGCCAGATCCTTTTCAATGCAGTCTCAAAGTGGTGGACAAACATGGTGGTGGCGTGTTTTTCCCAAGCTTAGCCAGGCCGCCCTGGTTCTTGGCTTTAGATCACAAATTCATGAGATAACTTTGCCCTACTCTGTTTTATTTGTACAGGTAAGGTGCGTTTAATAGCTGTGCTTCGTCGGTATCGGTAATGGTAATAGCGGGTGCACTTTTCCCATCCTCAATTACCAGTAAAAAAAATAAAAAATACTAGCAATGCCAGGCCAGTGGCCAGTAAAAGTAAAACAAAATACCGTCCAGGTGGCAACCCTAGCTCATTTCCTCATAGATTTATGTGAAAGAGCCAGTAAAGCTCCAACTTACACAATCCATTAATTTTATTAAGACAGCAAGACCTAAATAACAATGACATGTAGGTGTGAGATGCCCCCTCATTGATCAGGGCATAAGATATATTATTTAAAAAAAATACTGGCCAGGTGGCAACCCTAAAATAGGTCCCTACATGAATGTATATAGTAAAAAAAATAATAAAACAGTTCTTTTAGGGGGACCAAAACTGGTGAGGCACAACGTGGATGAGTCTAGAAATAGTGAAAGAAGCAGAATGAGGCTTTTGATGTAGAGAAAGCTTTGATCATTGTTAAATATGCCAACCAGACATATAAGCTGTAAATTAGCTTTGAAATACCCTGCTACATGTTTAGTAATGCTTATTACTGAGTAATGCAAGTAGATACTCAACGCTCCGCATTAATCCAGGTGAGAGGACCCATCAGATTAATAGAACGTGCAAAATAAGATGCAGCCTCCGGCTCGCCCCAGCTGAAGAGATTGCAGAGCTGAGGTTGTGGTGGATCTATAGATTTGATATGACAGTTCCAGGAAGGAGAGGTTTTCTCGAGCAGGGAAATTGGCAGGCTGACATGGCGGATTACAGTGATACCGGTTTCTCTAATCACATTTGCTGGAGACTTGCTCATAACACATTTTTTTTTACATTCTCACATATCCAATACATTGTACACACAGTAAATCCCCAACTTGAACTTGTAAGCTCCTCCGCCTTTGTTCTTCTGAATCATTCATTATACCAAATAAATCGATATTCTCAGTTTTTCCCTACTAGATTGTAATCTCTTCTCCTTCTGTATCCTCCCTTATACCCTAATAGATTGTAAGCTCTTCTCCTTCTGTATCCTCCCTTATACCCTAATATATTGTAAGCTCTTCTCCTTCTGTATCCTCCCTTATACCCTAATAGATTGTGAGCTCTTCTCCTTCTGTATCCACCCTTATACCATAATAGATTGTAAGATCTTCCCCTTCTGTATCCTCCCTTATACCCTAATAGATTGTAAGCTCTTCTTCTTCTGTATCCTCCCTTATACCCTAATATATTGTAAGCTCCTCTCCTTCTGTATCCTCCCTTATACCCTAATAGATTGTAAGCACTTCTCCTTCGGTATCCTCGCTTATACCAAATAAATCGATATTCTCAGTTTTTCCCTAATAGATTGTAATCTCTTCTCCTTCTGTATCCTCCCTCATACCCTAATAGATTGTAAGCTCCTCTCCTTCTGTAAAATAAAATAAATAATAACTAAACAAAAGAAACAGGCCTAACAATTCGGCATATAATATATAATATCCATTATTCTATATACAATCCTATCTACAACCTAACACTACACTATACACAATTCAGCAGGAAGACTAAGAGACCCCGTCACCTGTGCACACAGCCGTTCTCCAAAAATCTGTCATTGTTATAAATAATCTATGGGTGATATTAGACAGAAAAGCCCACCCAGAAGGAAGTCATGAGGACTAAGGAGGCCTGACGTTCCTCCATGCCTTCATCCAGGCCCCCCGTTCCCACCTGTCCCTCTCAAGCACCCGGATCTTGCCCACCTAATGCAGGATGTCATGCACCATCACCGGGACAGGGAGGACTTTCTTCCTAATGCAGAGCTGGCACCGTGCATTCCATGTGAAATAGCGGATCACTAGACTAACTAGACATAAAGTGTCCAAACAAAAATCCCCTCTGTTCTTGAATGCCCCGTACACCCACTCAGCATAGGAAAGCTGGGAGAAGAAGGGGGCACCGAGGGCCAACCCCACCTGTTTACACACATCTACATTAAAGGGACACCGGAGCAGGAAGCGGTCCATAGCCTCCACCTCATCCTGACACTCCTCACGGAGACAAATTATCTCTGGCAGGCTGCGACTCTTCCGGATCCCCCTAAGGTAGAGTTTTCCTTGGAAGGAGAGCCAGGCTATATCCCGGTATTTCAAAGGAATTCTTGAGGAGTTAATAAGCCTCAAATCCTCCCTCATGATGGAGCCTGGGCAATCCCTGAGGGGCAATGGCTCATGAAAAGCCAGACCCAGGACCCGACTCACCAGAAGCTTCCTCGGAGTAGATCTCATGTCCTCTGCTGTCAATTGCCATTGCCGAAGTATTTTCAAGCACGGGGCAACATAGGCCGGGAGCTGAGCCTGAGGAACTCGAGGGTTTTTCACCCGGCCACCATTCTCCCAGTCTCGCAGGAAGGGCTTAAACAAGGACTGGAAAATACCCACCCAGCCAGGCAGGCTCTCTGCCAACACGCTTTCAAAATTATGTTTCAGAAACAAGAGAGAGAAAAACACTACTGGGTTGACCATTCCTAGGCCACCCTCCCGCCTGGATACGTAAGTGACATTTCTTTTCACCGGGTTCATTCGGATTCCCCATAAGATCTGGAAAAACACGCTGTAGACCCTGGTGTAGAGAGACACTGGCAAAACACAGACAAAGCTGACGTATAAAAAGATGGGGATCAGGAAAGTCTTGATAAGGTCAACCCTTTCCCTGAGAGACATTTTCCAGCTCTTCCAGACTGCAACCTTGGCATTGGCAATTTCCAGCCTGCACTCCCAGTTTTTTGGCCATAATCGCCAGGACCGAAATTAATGCCAAGGATCTTAATTTCCTGCTGGTGCATTGGGAAGGCCTCCGGAAGTTCGAAGCCCTCACCCTCCTCACCCATCCAGAAAACTTCACTCTTCTCATGATTGACCTTGGAGCCCGATGCTTCTGTATACTGTGCTGTTAGAGAGGCCACCTCCTCTGCCTCATTTGTCCCAGAGACAATCACAGATACATCATCAGCATAGGCAATGACCTTCAAAGGAGGCTCCCCAGGCACACCCAGAGGAACCCCACATAACATGCTGCTCTCAACCCTCCTTATAAAGGGATCGATTGCAAACACATATAGTATGGGACTCAGAGGGCATCCCTGTCGCACACCAGAGCCAACTTTGAAAGGCCTTCCAACCCAACCATTAACAAGAGGTAAGCTCTCAGCCCCTTTATACAGGGTTTGTAGCCAATTAATTAACCACCCTGGCAGGCCGTACTTACCAAGAAGCAGCCATAGGTACTCATGATTGACCCTATCAAAAGCCTTTGCCTGATCTAACGCCAATAAGTACCCCAGCCTGCAGCCCTGCATCGCTCCAAGGCTTCCCGGACAGCTAAAACTGCTGAGAAGGTGCTTCTACCTTGGATGGAGCAGTGCTGATGACGGGAAAGCAGTTGCTCCGCTACTGATGACAAGCGCCAGAACAAAATCTTTGCCAGTATCTTTCAATCGACATTGAGAAGGCTAAGAATAGAGTCCAGGAAACTTTCCATCCTTGCCTGGTCAAGAACCTGTCTGCCCAGGAGGTCAGCAAAAAAGGACCTAATAATCTCCAGGATCCCAGATTTAGATCTTTCCACTAATCCTGCGCTATCCATCAGACCAAGGACAGTCTTGAGAGCTGCAGCTTGTCTGCAATTCTGATAGGGATCAGGCGAGTGGTATTTCCCATAATCCCTCTCCAGAACCAGAGAAGCATGCCGGCCATACTGACACTTCCTGAGGAGAAGCTTGACTTCAGAGATTGCCCCTTGATCTCCACCATTCGAGACAAGAAGGTCCAGTTTCCTCCGCAAGCGCTGGTAGGCAATGTATTTATCAAGCTGTTTTCTTTTTCCTAGACCCCTGAAAAGCCCAGCAATTCTCATTTTGGTCAGCTCCCACCACTCAGACCTGCTGCTGCAAAAATCCTTAATGGAAACCTGTGCCTGAAAAAAATCCTCAAAAGATTGTCTTACCCCCTTCCTCCTCAAGGAGAGCCGAATTCATCCTCCAGATGCCCCTTCCTCTAGGGGGTGTGTCAGAGGCATTCAAGACCATTGATAGTAAAAGGTGATCAGAGAACTCGACCGCCTGCAGCCGCGGAGGCTGAGAAGCCGAGCCCTCCTTCAAAAAAAACCTGTCTATTCTACTCTGACTGCTACCTCGCTGAAAAGTGAAGCCCGTGAGGTCTGGGGAGTGCTTAATGTGCACATCTTCCAGACCTGCCTCTCTAACCATGCTATTCAAAAAGAGACTATCGCAGCCCAGCTTGCCTTTGAAGCCTCTCCTGTCCATGGGCCTAGTCACGGTGTTAAAATCACCTCCAAAGACTACTGGCCGGGCTGTAAAAAGGAACGGCTTGATCTTTGTAAGGAGGCATTTCCTGTCCCACTTAGTTTGGGGTCTATAGATATTTATTAGGCGCAGGTCCTGCCCCCTTACAATGACGTCCAAGACCATGCACCTCCCGATCTCCACCTCAATGACTCGCCGGCAAGTTACCATGTTGGTTTTAAAAAGCACCGCAACTCCGCAGCACCGCAACTCCACAGCACCGCTGTAAGGCTCGGCCGCAAGAGACCAAAAAGAGGGTCCGTGCCTCCACTCCCGCTTCACAGCGTGAATGTCGGCCAGACTGGCCAATCTGGTCTCCTGCAAAAATAAAATGTCAGCATCAAACTGGCTGAGAAAAAGTTAGGCCATAAAACGAGCGCTTACTGATTTAATGCTGGCAACATTAATGGTTGCCACCTTTATCGGAGGGGGAACTGCCATCAGAGTAATTCGGGAGAATCTCTCTTAGCCTTCCCTCCGGCCTCACTATCGGGTCCCTCACGCTTACTGGAGGAGGCTTGTGTTTCCTCCTCCATATCTGAGGCCTCAGAATCAAATGAAGAAATCTCTATTGAGTCCTCAGAAAGTGCCTCAAACCGGTTGAAGAGCTGCACCCCATGGCTATTCCCCGGTTCAGGCACTCCATTGTCCTTTTTTCTTTTCTTCTTGGTAGCAAACCTGAGAGCAAGGTAATCCTGATCCTCGGTGGAGAGTCCAGACCACGCTGTCTTGGGATCTGAACTCCTACCCTGCTCAGAAGGGGGTGCAGGATCAGGATCACCTAGCCCCAGCCTGCAAGGTTTTACAGCAGGGACCACAATTACTGGGACCCCCTTGGTACTTGCAGTGCCAGCCCCCCGGGCCGCCTCAGCTATTAAATTACTCAATCTTACATTGGTGGTTGCTGACTTGGGGACAGACTGGGGACTCACCTTAGGGACCTCTGCAGATGGTACAGGAGCGGGTGCAGGGGCCTCAGGAACCCCCAGCTGAGTGGGGGGAGGGACTGTAGACGGGACAGCATGGGAATGTTCCTCCCTATCCAGCCGCAGCATTTCCTGCACCACTTCCTTGTCCAGGTTGTGCCAGGCCTCAGGACACTGACTATAAGGGTGGCCGAGCTGGTTACATAGATTACATCAGATTGTATTGCAGTCCTTAGCCAAGTGTCCCAAGCCCTGGCACAACGAATACCTAAGAAGCGAGCAGGAGGAGCTGAAGTGACCCTTGGCCCCACATTTATGGCAAACCTTGGGCTGACCAGGATAAAAGATGGTCAGCCGGTCACGGCCAATATAGGCAGAAGATGGCAAGTGGGTGACCTGGTTGCCATTCCTGCGGAGCCTCAGGGTCACTGACCAGCCCCCAGTCCAGATATCCCGATCGTCTAGGATCTTCTTCAGGGGAGTGAGAACATCACCATAACACTTTAGCCAGACAGTCAAATCAGAGGGGGGAATGGACTCATTTCTAACCAGTATGGTGACATTTTCCATGAGCTGCTGTCTGGAGACCTGGATGGGAGTTAACCCCTTCCAGGCAGGATCTTGCTTCAGCAGCTCATAACGCTCCCAGAATAAGTCCATTCCTTCTGGTCTGACGAAGCTTAGGTCATGTTCTGCGCTCCCCACTGGACTGCTCAGGGCAAAAATGTCTGCGGCTGCGAATCCCATACCCAGTATGAGATCCACCACTGCCCGCCGGGTGATAACAGGCCCCTCCGCCTCCCACCTAAGCTGGACCAGGTTGTGCCTATTGAAGCCGCTGGCAGGGGCGTTGGCCTCACTGGGCACAGACATCCTCTCACCAGCAGCTTCTCCTCCGCGCCTGGCAACCTGGGCATAGGACACAGGGGACTGCACTGCAGCACCAACAACATTATTGTCCCTAATCCCTGTGCCACCTCACTGGATATAATACAGGGCAGGGCGGACAGCAGGGGCCCCAGCATTAGGTGGCACAGTCTTCTTACTGTCCACCTGAGGTGCAGGTGAGGGGACAGTCACAACATCAGCAGCAGTCACAGCAGCGGGCCCAGCAGAAAGTACAACAACAGAATTAACCCCTGTGGACTCAACCCCAGACACAGCAGCAGTAACAGGAGCAACATCATCAGTAACAGCACCCAAACCAGCTGAAGCAGAAACAATAGAAGCCCTGCCAGCAAGACCCAAACCTGCGGGTGAGTCACCTATGGCCCCAGGCCCACCAAGTTTGGCGCACCCAGGAACCCGGATGGGTGCCAGGATGGTACTTACGGCTGGCGCCACCTCACCCTTTTCAGGGCAAGGAGCGCCACAGTCTTCTATACCCCCTGACACAGCGCCTATGGCGCACTCCGCAGGCTGGCTGGACAGATGGACGTTGTCCTTAGCTGGTATGGGCTCCTCAGGCTGGCGGCTGGCCTCTGGAAGATCTGCTGCAGTAGGGGCTTCCTGGATGCCCAGCGATGTCACGCACTCCTGATGTGTTGCCTCAGCAAGAGAGTCTTCCAATGCTGGTTCTGGGGCTCCCGGCTCTGCTACTGCTGCAACTTTGGGTGGAGGTACAGCTGGAGAATCCTCCACCATCGGGGTCTCATCCACATGGTCGGCCTCTTCCTCCTTCACAGTGGGGCCTGAGCGCTGCATGGACTTAAATCGCTCCTTAAATCGGCCCCACTGCTTGCTTTAAGGGACGAAACAAGCTTTTCCTGCTTTACTTGCCCGCCGATCCAGTCCCCGCGCCTTGCTGGTGTCCATTTTCTTTTTCTTTAATGCAATTTTCATCTTGCACAGTTTCTCCTCCTCCTTCGCCACACTGCACAAATTACTGCACACACGGCTGCGAAAAG
Source organism: Gastrophryne carolinensis (assembly GCA_027917425.1). Lineage (NCBI taxonomy): Eukaryota > Metazoa > Chordata > Amphibia > Anura > Microhylidae > Gastrophryne > Gastrophryne carolinensis. The sequence continues at coordinate 195,996,990 of CM051241.1, forward strand.
CTGACAAACTCTCACCGGGCTGGGGCACCGTGGTGTTACTAGAACCGCTGGAAGCAGACCCGGGATCCGGTGGTTTAATATTTCTCCGGGGGTACCGGCGCGACTCACCCCCGGAATCATCCATGCTGCCTGGGGAGGCACTCCCAGGAATGCCCCAGGCCCCAGGATTCTGGCAATTAGGAGCAGTTGTGTGTTCTGGCTCTCACAGTGTGTGACCACACCCACCTAATTACCCTAATAGGTTGTAAGCTCTTCCACTTTCTAACCCCCCATACCCTAATAGATTGTAAGATCTTCCACTTTCTAGCCCCTTATACCCTAATAGATTGTAAGCTCTTCCACTTTCTAACCCCTTATACCCTAATAGATTGTAAGATCTTCCACTTTCTAACCCCTCATACCCTAATAGATTGTAAGCTCTTCTACTTTCTAAGCCCCTATACCCTAATAGATTATAAGATCTTCCACTTTCTAACCCCCCATACCCTAATAGATTGTAAGATCTTCCACTTTCTAACCCCCCATACCCTAATAGATTGTAAGATCTTCCACTTTCTAACCCCTCATACCCTAATAGATTGTAAGATCTTCCACTTTCTAACCCCCCATACCCTAATAGATTGTAAGATCTTCCACTTTCTAACCCCCCATACCCTAATAGATTGTAAGATCTTCCACTTTCTAACCCCTTATACCCTAATAGATTGCAAGATCTTCCACTTTCTAACTCCCCATACTCTAATAGATTGTAAGATCTACAACTTTCTAACCCCCCATACCCTAATAGTTTTTCAGATCTTCCACCTCAGGAAGTTGTAAGCTCTATCCCTCCTTTAACTCTGCTTTACACCAGGGAATCTACTTCCCATCCATGGCTGCTGTATGAGATGCATTTGTCGCATTATCCTGTAGGAGGGGGGGGGGGGCAGCTGCTATGTATGGCGGGCTCGCTCATCTGACAGCTCAGCGCCATGGCTTTGAACTCTAAAGAAATGTCTGATTTGTGCTGATCACCTGAAGCGTTTTATCTCAGATAGAGGAAATCTCGGCTTTCAAGACATGTCTGTATCGCGTTTCCCAGGCCGGCTGCACTTTCATCAGAAAAGCTTATGCAGATGAGAGAAATAAATGATATTAAAATCGTTGTATAGCTCATCAAGGTGAAGCAGACTGCTAACATAATTACAAACATAGCATACATATATATTTATATATCTCCGCGGGACCAGTTATGTCATTCACCACGTGAATCAATGAAATGCTTTCTGTGTATTATCCACCACCTGCCACTTAATAAACTTACCAGATGTCAATTAGTGTCAAAGCCTTTAGAGATATAATCTTGATTTCCTTATAATCTCTATCCTCGAATCCAGGTATAGATTACATTTTCATATGTTTGATCCCTTCTCATTAATAATCCGCCAATATATATTTTAAAATGAAGTATTCCTCGTTTATTCAATTATGCATGAAAGAAAAAACCACATTGCCACACATAGCGTAATCCTGTATGTACTGATCATGTGCGCAATAATAAAAATACTCTTACCAGATTACAAGCTTAATCATGCGTTGCATCAAATGCTTTTTTTAAAAAAACGTAGAGTGGAAGTTTCCCTCCTATCTACACCCCTCCACCGCGTCTCGCGTCTCTAGCAGGGAACCGCATGCAACGCCGAATCCCAGGCCTCTGGACAGACCAAATACTCTGGTAAGAGTATGTTTATTATTGCGCATATGGATCGTCCATTGAAATGTATGGCAGAGCGTCAGGTAGCAAGAGGTCATACCTGGCGCTGTGCAAGGCTGAACGCCGGCGCTGTTCGCTGAGGCTGTGAAAATGATGAATCAGACGCTACATGGCGCTATCCCAGTGGCTAAACAGATTCTGCTTGATAAATGTGTAATTGCGTGCTGTGTCCGGCGTTCACCAGTCGCTACCTCTCATTAAAGTGGACCAACACCCAGGATTTTGACTATCCTGGGTCTTGGTCCACTTCGGTGGGGCACCCCCGATCGGGGTGCCCCGCTGTGTGAAACCCCCCCGAACTCACCTCTCCCCGCTCCCAGCGCCGACGGACAAGCCGTTTGACAGGCGCGGACAAGCGGCTCCTCCTCCGCCGCCGCCTCCCGCGCGTCACTCTTGACGCGTGCGCGCCCGTGTCGGACATTCACAGACGGCCGGCGCGCGCACGTCTAGAGGGGCGCGAGGGAGGCGGCGGCGGTCGGCCGCCGCCGAAGACAAGGTAAGGGGATTTGGGGTGTTTGGGGGGGTTTCACCCTGCGGGACATCCCGATCTCGGATGTCCCGCGGGGAGGGAGGTGATCACCGGAGGGTGATGGTCCACTTTAACCAGTCACTACCTGACGCTATCCCTTCATTAATAAGGCCCTTGGTTTCCTGTTGTAGATACAGTGTTGAAGAATGCCCCGGGGGAAGGAATCAATTGGCCTGGGGGCCGACTGCTATGGGTTTTGGTCCACTTTAATACCGATCCAAAGACCCTAAACAGCTGTGGGACTCCTTCACTGCCACCAGTGAGAAGAGACCTAGCAACCAACTACCAGCAGCTCTATTATATACAAGCCTGGTCTGTTATAGCGGGTTTGTATCGGGCCACAAGCCGGACCCAGTAATGTATCATATAACCAACAAAGCATGGACAATGGGTTTGTGATTAAAGTAAAAGAGCAACCCAAGATTGTTATGTATTTAATTGCTGTAAGAGCACGCTAAATAATATCCATTAATTACAAGAAAGGGGGTGGGTCCCCCCTTGGTCCCATTGACCCCGCTATAAATTAAATTCCAAAAATTACATTATCTTTTAGCAAAGTTTAATATTCTTTCTGCCTTCTGTGTCATACAAAAAAGTGGTACAGCATAGCAACAATAATTTTTTCAATACACAGCGTGGGGCAGTCCAGTCCTTCACTCTGAATAAGCGTCTATCTTATATGTTTCCCACACCCTGTACATACAGATTGCTCACATTAATCCGGACCTTCACCCTGAATAAGAGCCTATCTTATATGTTTCCCACACCCTGTACATACAGATTGCTCACATTAATCCGGACATTCACCCTGAATAAGAGCCTATCTTATATGTTTCCCCCACCCTGTACATACAGATTGCTCACATTAATCCGGACCTTCACCCTGAATAAGAGCCTATCTTGTATGTTTCCCACACCCTGTACATACAGATTGCTCACATTAATCCGGACCTTCACTCTGAAGGGGGGCCCGCCCCCCTGTACTTTATCCCTCTCTCCTCTGCTCACTAAGAGGCCGATTCATTAATAGCGGCAGGTAGCGACAGTTGAGCAACTGTAGCGGCATTTTCAGAGCGCCCGCTAGTAGTCGCTGTGCTTGGCCGTTGTTCGGTAGTTGATAGCGACTCAGTCTGGTTTGCCGTAATGTTGAATATTGGGTGAGGAGTCGCTATTTGACAGGTTCCGCGCTGTATGGGAGCGCATGATAGCGACTGGTCCTAGCGACCGGCTCCCACCATATTCATTAAAAAATCACGCTCAAAAAATTTTCGCGCTGTGAAATGCATGTTTAAACCCCAGAGCGCTGGCGGCGATGGGTTAAAAGTAGTTTTTTATCCCCCAAACAACCATATTTTTGGAAACCAAAAAAAACAAGTTTTTTAAATAATTTTGTAATATGAATACATTAATATCAGACCTGTAATATCAATTCTGTACATTTTTATTTTTTTTACCTTAAAAAAATTATCTAAAGTGGCAGAAGTGGTCACAGAATTTTTCACATTTAAAAAAAAAAAAAAAACATTAATAACAATTAATTATGAATATTTAAAGATTGTTCCATTGAAATGCATTGGAGAGCGCCAGGTAGCGAGAGGTCATACCTGTCGCTGTTCAAGGTCGGACGCTGGCGCTGTGGGCTGAGGCTGGAATAATGATGAATGAGTCGCTATATGGCGCTATCTCAGTCGCTAAGCAGGATCGGCTTGATAAATGTGTGATTGTGGTGGGGAGCCGGCGTTCTCGTGGCGGGGCCCGTCATTACCGGCCGCTCACCAGTCGCTACCTGTCGCTACTCCTTCATAAATAAGGGCCTTTATCACCATGTATGAAGCGTCATACTACACGGCAAGGGGCCCACTGAGACTCTATTGGCCAAGGGCCCACATAAACTCGGAGCCAGTCCTGCTCCAGAGTGTCCCTGACGCTATCCCTTGTTAAATAAGGGCCTTAATGCATAGAAGACATCGGAAATAAAGTGCGTCAGCTTCCCTGTCCTCTGCGTGGAAACAAGAAAGAAAATGGATATATAGATACTTATTAAAGTGGACCAAAACCCACATTTTTAACTAGCATCCCCTGAATTGCTCCCTCCATTGGCACCTTTTGCCAATTATCGCTGCTCCTGTCTCACTCTAATCCCAGATAATGGCGCCTGTTTTAGCTGTAAAGCTCCGCCTCCTCCATTTATTACCACTGTTGTGTGTGACAATGATGTAATGCCACACCTATGCAAGGACTGATCGCCTGCCATCTTACAGAGGGCGACAGCAAAAAAAAAAAAGTGTTCTAGGACGAATTAAAGAGCAAAAATATCTATTTCTAGATCTACACCTTAAGAAGAGAATATCGACAGGGGCTTTGGCCAAATGTAATTCACAAGTTCAGTGGGTTTTGGTCCACTTTATAGTGGACCAAAACCCAGGATTTTGAGCATCCTGGGTTTTGGTCCTTGCACCCCAATCGGGGGTACCCCGCTGTGCGCTACTCTCTAACAGGGAGCGTGCCCGCGCCGGCCATTCACAAATGCTTGGTGCGGGCATGTGCCCTGCTAGACGGATAGTGGGGATGCGGCCGTGGCTCATGCATGCGCCGTTAGACCAGGAAATAAGGTAAGTGTATGGGCGACCTGGGGGGTTTCACACAGCCGGGGTTTCCCAATTCTGGATGCCCCCGGGGGGGAGGGAATCAATCGACAGGCATGAATTGGTAATGCAAGTCACTGCATGTGCTCAGGAATACTCCCAGAAATCACTGTCTGTAAATACAGTTCGCCATGCGATCCACAAATGCAAAGGCGTATCCATGTCTCAGGACAATGCCGGAATGCCCCATTCTTGATCGGGCACCATACCAGCTCATCAGCAGCCACAACAGTCCAATCAGATCACTGCTTCTCCATGCGTTCCCCACTGACCACTGATGGTAATATGGGGCATATGCTTAGAGCTGGAGTGCAGACCAGGTGAATAATATGCCATATTTCAGTCTTTGTATGGGGCTTCCTTCCAAGGGTGTGCCTCAGCATAGTGGTGGGAGCGTACAAGAACACTGGAGAACCAGTAAGTTCATGTAGACTAAACGAAGAGGAAGCAGCTGTTGGACAGAAAAGGTACGTATTATTTTAAAAATTATTTTAACCTTTACAGTTCCTTTAAAGAAGAACAAAACCCAGTTTGTCCAGCCCTAGATTCTAAAAGTCTCTAGGGCCGAACCCCCTGGGGCATCCCAGATCAGGATGCCCCCCTGTGCAAAACCCCTTGGCCACCGCAAAGCTCAAAATTTACCCACTGGCTCTGTTGGGGATGTAAACAATCACACCCACATCCCCAGCATCTCCCACATTCAGCCATTCACATAGCGCGCCCACATCTAAAGGGAAACTGGGGAAGCGGCCGATCTTGCTCCCTATTACTGAGCTCTGCGTCCAATAATTTAGGAAAATAAAGCGCACACCAAACACTACTTTAAATTCATTTATTGCACATCTTTATTTCATAATAACATAAACACAATATCTAAAAGCACACTTTATAATGCTATATGCTCCGGTTTACAATACAGCCTCTCAATGAGCATCAAACAATTATTTACAAAAACATCACTCTATAGGGTTCTATTCCAAAACTATATATATATATTGTATTAGGGTCAGAAAAAAATCAATTCTGTCAAGTATCGCGATATTTCATTGGACGATACTAGAATCGATTCATTCTTTTTAGTATTAATTCTGACTTCAGTAGAAGAAAAGTAAAAAAAAACACTCACCTGACCCCTGGGTTCCATCCGGCTGGCTCTGCTCTTCTCTGGGAGGCCTCCGATATCTCCCCCAGGGCTCTTCAGTCTTCAGGAGAGAGCCTGACAGGCCCTCTCCCCCTGCTTTCCCGATGAGTGCCACCATCTTCACGACTAGCCCCACCCCTTCGGGGGCAGGGTGGATGATGTCACCCCACGGGCATCATCCCTGCTCCCATCGCTTCAGCTGTCAGATGCGATGATTGCCGGAGAGAGAAGGACGGGGCAGGAGATCTCCTGCCTCCCCCTCCAGCCATCAACGCATCTGTCATCAAATCGATGAGGGACACAGGAGCTGACAATTGGAGGTGATTTTAATACATTTGGTGGTGTTGTGGTAGTGGTGGTGTTTTTTTTTTACTGTTAACCCTTTGTGAACTGGTAAGGGATATGTGAGACCCCTAAACCAGTTCACAAGGCTCTGGGTCTGGCAAGTCACCTGCGGCTAGCGGGTGACTTGCCATTAACCCCCGAGCCCCCCCATTACCTGCCCCTCCAAAGACAGGGGGGGGGAGAAGAGCCTTTTGCCATTAGGCTATGCCGGCATGTAGCCTGCAGGACCAGGGGCCCCCATAGCTGGTTCAGGGCTGGTTATGCTGGGTAAGGAGGACCTCACCCCATTTTTGGGGGGATTTTAAAGTGCTTTAACCCTTAAAATTCCCCCCAAAAATGGGGTCCGCCCCAGGAAGAGAGACCCCTATGTCATTTTTTTTAAATTAAAAATAAAAAGGAATTTAAAAAAAACGCAATATATCGTCTTTGAGACAGAATCGGGATATATCGTATTGTCATACGTGTATGTATTGCGATACGTATCGTATCTCCAGATTAATGCCAATTAACACTTCTATATTGTATAATATTACTCTCACTCAATAATAGGCTGCATCGAAAACATGGAACAAAAAAGATTAAATTAGTATCCAATATATCCAGCAGAGAGCATTAGAACATCAGGATTAAATGTAAACATCTTACACATTGTTTCTTCTATTTATCCAATAGTGTCTATTATAATGTAACAGTTCTACTCGTATCCACTTATATAAGTAGCTCAGTTAGATGTAAACATAAACACTCTTATAGCCATAGTCCCCAGTGCAAACAACGATAATAAAGTGCAGAAAGGGACTAACATTAAAATCAATATTACCAGCGCACCCCTCTAGCAAGGTTTAGGGGGCGACACGTCACTTCCGGTCGCTCGGTATTCCGGCCAGGCACAGCTCCCAGACTACAAGCTGGCAGTAAACTTCCGCTAATCAGGTCTGAGGTTGCGCACAGGCGCGTGGGATACCTGTGGTCGGCATCCTCTTTCTATCAGCTATATGTAAATAAGCGCAAGCTGTATTTTTAAAAAAAAAGACATAACGTGGACATATTCATCTCCGCTCTTTTCAATCATGGAGATCTTCTATTCTAAAAGCTTCAACTCTAAAAATAAAAAAATATAAAAAAGAACATATTAAAGCGGACCTTCACCCTGAATAAGAGCCTATCTTATATGTTTCCCACACCCTGTACATACAGATTGCTCACATTAATCCGGACCTTCACCCTGAATAAGAGCCTATCTTATATGTTTCCCACACCCTGTACATACAGATTGCTCACATTAATCTGGACCTTCACTCTGAATAAGAGCCTATCTTATATGTTTCCCACACCCTGTACATACAGATTGCTCACAATAAAAATCCTCCTACCTGCATCTACTGCATTTTCTGAGCATTTAAACATCCAAGATGGTGGCCCATGGATTCGCAGGCTGCCTGCAAACAGGAAGTGCCTTCTGACTGTGCAGATCTGCATTCTGTGATTGCTATTCCTTCCCTGACCCCAGCTTTTCTCTGTCTGTGCTAAGCACAGCTATAACCCACCCCCTGTACTTTTGCCTACTCTCCTCAGTACGTAATGCTTCTGAGGCAAGATGGCGGCGCCGTATCCTGAACAGAGTTGAAGGCCAGTGGTGAAAAGATTAAAAAGTAAATGGCTAAAAATGTAAAATACATTAATTTTAGATGCTGGGAAATAGTTTTTTAAAGGATTGAGCTTTTCATCAAATGATGGTTTAATCACTGTCACTTAGCATCATATTAAGAAAGGTGAGTATTCATTGGTTGAAATATCTATTGTCCCTTTGGGCTGAGGGCTTTATTTATGAAGGGATAGCGCCAGGTAGCGCCTTGTAAATGAGAGGTAGCGGCAGGTGAACGCCGGACACGGCAGCAATTACACATTTATCAAGCAGAACCGATCGGGGTGCCCCGCTGTGTGAAACCCCCCCCCGAACCCCCCGAACAACTCACCTCTCCCCGCTCCCAGCGCCGACGGCTCCCGCACGTCCCTCTTGACGCGCGCGCATGTCTAGAGGGGCGCGAGGGAGGCGCCGGCCGCTGCCGAAGATAAGGTAAGGAGTTTGGGGTGTTTGGGGGGGTTTCACCCCGCGGGACATCTCGATCTCGGATGTCCCGCGGGGAGGGAGGTGATCGGCCCGGGAATCTTATAGATTCCCGGGCCGATCACCCGAGGGTGTTGGTCCACTTTAAAGTGTTCATGTCACAATGTTATTGCAATGTAATTCCATATGTTGTCGCTTTGTTACTGGTGGATAGATGCTGAAAAACAGACTTTAAACACACCGCCTCCTGCGCTCTGGGCTTCAGAGAAGCATTTTTCAGTGCCGGAGTTTTGTGAGGCTGTTTTTTTAATGAATATGGTGTGAGTCGGTCGCTATGAGCAGTCGCTAACATGCGCTCCCATACAGCGCTGTACTGGTCAAATAGCGACTCCTCACAATGTATTCATCATAGCTGCACAGCGACAGAACTAGCGACCCACGGCCGAGCACAGCGACTACTAGCGGGCGCTCTGAAAATGCCCGCTACAGACGCTACCTGGAGTTAGTGATGAATCAGCCTGCCTGTGACAAAGTGATTAATATGTTGTTTTTTTTTATTTTTGGAGTTGAAGCTCTTTTGATTGCAAAAAACCCAGGTCTGCCAACACCCTATTCCGGGGCATCCCGTTCCAATAGCTAATGATATGAAGGAAACGCAGACCTTCATATTCAACTTTAATGGCTCTGGAATCAACTGTGGCAACAGCAGCCGATGGCTTTAGAGCCACACCTGAGATTCTGCTTGGCCGCTCTGCAGTGCCATTTGCTGTTGCTGCCTGTGGGCCAAAAGTTTATTACCACTTTTAATCCACTTCATGTCTAGTTAGACTTTAGGTCAGCTATAAAGTGGTCCAAAACCCAGGATTTTGACTATCCTGGTTTTGGTCCTTTCCCCCAGGGCACCCCAATCGGGGGTGCCCCACCGTGTACAAACCCACAGATCGTCAAAGTTAACTCACCTCTTCCCGGTCCCATGGTGCATGTGCGGCCGCTCGTCCAATCAGCATGCTCGGAGCTGCTGACGCCACGTCGTCGGGGAGGCCGATTCATTAACAACGGCAGGGAGTGACAGTTGAGCGACTGTAGCGGCATTTTCAGAGCGCCCGCTAGTAGTCACTGTGCTTGGCCGTTGTTCGGTAGTTGATAGCGACTCAGTCGGTTTGCCGTAATGTTGAATTACATTACAATTACATTGGGTGAGGAGTCGCTATTTGACAGGTTCCGCGCTGTATGGGAGCGCGTGATAGCGACTGGTCAGAGCGACCAGCTTCCACCATATTCATTAACAAATCACGCTCAAAAAATTCTCGCGCTGTAAAATGCATGTTTAAACCCCAGAGCGCTGGCGGCGATGGGTTAAAAGTAGTTTTTTAACCCCCAAACAACCATATTTTTTGAAACAAAAAAAAACTAGTTTTTAAAATAATTTTGTAATATGAATACATTAATATCAGACCTGTTTTTATTTATTTATTTTTTTTTTACCTTAAAAAAATTATCTAACATTGCAGAAGTGGTCACAGAATTTTTCACATTAAAAAAAAAAAAAAAAAAAAAAATTAATAATTAATTATGAATATTTAAAGATTGTTCCATTGAAATGCATTGGAGAGCGCCAGGTAGCGAGAGGTCATACCTGTCGCTGTTCAAGGTCGGACGCTGGCGCTGTGGGCTGAGGCTGGAATAATAATGAATGAGTCGCTATATGGCGCTATCTCAGTCGCTAAGCAGGATTGGCTTGATAAATGTGTGATTGTGGTGGGGAGCCGGCGTTCTCGTGGCGGGGCCCGTCATTACCGGCCGCTCACAAGTCGCTATCTGTCGCTATCCCTTGTTAAATAAGGGCCTAAGGCTCCGAGCTGGCAGCCGCTTCCCCCTAATTTACAAATGCCTGGTGCGGACACGTGCCCAGCTAGAGGGATAGCGGACATGCGGCCGTGGTTCACGCATGCGCCGTTGGACCGGGGAACAAGGAAAGTGTATGGGGCAACCTGGGGGGGTTTCGCACAGCGGGGCATCCTAATTTTGGATGCCCGGGGGGGGGATCGTTCGGTATTTTTTTTTTGGTCCCCTATAAAGACACCGGTCAGTGCATTTATTTTACGTACGTATTATTTAGACATGATTTTAGAGAAAAAAGTAAAGTCATTATATTGCTAATTGTGGTAACAGTGAGGCTGTGCTAGGTTAGTATTAATATTATTATTATAGTTTTTCTATACGCACTTGGCAGTCCCTTTGTTTTCAATGCGCTGCCACTTGGCGGATGATTGAATGTATCACTTCCCTGTCGTTCCCTGCACGTTCCTGTCACACATCAGCCAGTAAATGTCTGGTGTAAGTGGATCATTATGCTCTTCATGAGACGGGTTAAGGGCTGAACACTGAGAATACAGAGAAGACACAGCTATACAGTAAAACCTTGAGAGCTTAGAGTCCATAAAACTCCAGACTAATGATGTGACCTCTGCCGCCTCCAGCAAGAATAATACTTACATTAGGAAATAGGAGGGAGGAAAGTTCAAGCGCATCTAGAGCTGCCGTTATGGAGTTTGGTGGCCGAAAGTTCAAGCGCGTCTAGAGCTGCCGTTATGGAGTTTGGTGGCCGAACGCTGTAGCATCAGCACCAGGCTGAATGTGTGGTTAATAGCCCCGGCTGTGGGTTAATTATGGTGCATAATGAAAGGCTCAGGCAAGTTCATTTACAATTACTGCAAAAGAGACGAGCTCCACCCAAAACTGGTTTCACTTATGGATCAAGTTGGGACATCGCTGGAGACAATTTAGAGGACAATTGTAGGAGAAAAAGAGACAACCGCTTATAAAGGGTGTTACTTTTAGAGATTTTGCTAAAGCACGTGATCGGATATGGAAGATGAAAATGCAAGGTACTGGGGAGAATATATTTATATGGGAATAGAGAGAACACATAGCAGTAAAGAATCTGCAAAAACTACAGTAAGACTGGAACTACCAGGAAGGAGGATGACAGGAATAAAGGGGTAACAGGACTGGAACTGGAAGGAAGCTGGAGGACAGAGAGGATGGGGTAACAGGACTGGAACTGGGTGGAAGCAGGAGGACAGAGAGGATGGGGTAACAGGACTGGAACTGGAAAGAAACTGGAGGACAGAGAGGATGGGGTAACAGGACTGGAACTGGAAGGAAGCTGGAGGACAGAGAGGATGGGGTAACAGGACTGGAACTGGAAGGAAGCTGGAGGACAGAGAGGATGGGGTAACAGGACTGGAACTGGAAGGAAGCAGGAGGACAGAGAGGATGGGGTAACAGGACTGGAACTGGAAAGAAACTGGAGGACAGAGAGGATGGGGTAACAGGACTGGAACTGGAAGGAAGCTGGAGGACAGAGAGGATGGGGTAACAGGACTGGAACTGGAAGGAAGCTGGAGGACAGAGAGGATGGGGTAACAGGACTGGAACTGGAAGGAAGCAGGAGGACAGAGAGGATGGGGTAACAGGACTGGAACTGGAAGGAAGCTGGAGGACAGAGAGGATGGGGTAACAGGACTGGAACTGGAAGGAAGCTGGAGGACAGAGAGGATGGGGTAACAGGACTGGAACTGGGTGGAAGCTGGAGGACAGAGATGATGGGGTAACAGGACTGGAACTGGAAGGAAGCTGGAGGACAGAGGATGGGGTAACAGGACTGGAACTGGAAGGAAGCTGGAGGACAGAGAGGATGGGGTAACAGGACTGGAACTGGAAGAAAGCTGGAGGACAGAGAGGATGGGGTAACAGGACTGGAACTGGAAGGAAGCTGGAGGACAGAGAGGATGGGGTAACAGGACTGGAACTGGAAGGAAGCTGGAGGACAGAGAGGATGGGGTAACAGGACTGGAACTGGGTGGAAGCTGGAGGACAGAGAGGATGGGGTAACAGGACTGGAACTGGGTGGAAGCTGGAGGACAGAGAGGATGGGGTAACAGGACTGGAACTGGAAGGAAGCTGGAGGACAGAGAGGATGGGGTAACAGGACTGGAACTGGATGGAAGCTGGAGGACAGAGAGGATGGGGTAACAGGACTGGAACTGGAAGGAAGCTGGAGGACAGAGAGGATGGGGTAACAGGACTGGAACTGGGTGGAAGCTGGAGGACAGAGAGGATGGGGTAACAGGACTGGAACTGGAAGGAAGCTGGAGGACAGAGAGGATGGGGTAACAGGACTGGAACTGGAAGGAAGCTGGAGGACAGAGAGGATGGGGTAACAGGACTGGAACTGGGTGGAAGCTGGAGGACAGAGAGGATGGGGTAACAGGACTGGAACTGGAAGGAAGCTGGAGGACAGAGATGATGGGGTAACAGGACTGGAACTGGAAGGAAGCTGGAGGACAGAGGATGGGGTAACAGGACTGGAACTGGAAGGAAGCTGGAGGACAGAGAGGATGGGGTAACAGGACTGGAACTGGAAGGAAGCTGGAGGACAGAGAGGATGGGGTAACAGGACTGGAACTGGAAGGAAGCTGGAGGACAGAGAGGATGGGGTAACAGGACTGGAATGAACAGGAAGCCGGAGGACAGAGAGGATGGGGTAACAGGACTGGAATGAACAGGAAGCCAGAGGACAGAGAAGAAATGGTAGCAGTGCTGGAAATAGAATAAAGCCAGAGGACAGGGGTGAAGGAGTAGCAGGACTGGAGCTAGAAGGAAGCCGGAGGACAGGGGTGAAGGAGTAGCAGGACTTGAATGAGCAGGAAGCCGGAGTACAGGGGAGAAGGGGTAGCGGGACTGGAACTAGAAGGAAGCCGGAGGACAGGGGTGAAGGCATAGCAGAACTGGAACTAGAAGGAAGCCGGAGGACAGGGGTGAAGGGGTAGCAGGACTGGAACTAGAAGGAAGCTGGAGGACAGAGGTGAAGGGGTAGCAGGACTGGAACTAGAAGGAAGCTGGAGGACAGGGGTGAAGGGGTAGCAGGACTGGAACTAGAAGGAAGCTGGAGGACAGAGGTGAAGGGGTAGCAGGACTGGAACTAGAAGGAAGCCGGAGGACAGGGATGAAGGGGTAGCAGGACTGAAACTAGAAGGAAGCCAGAGGACAAGGGTGAAGTGGTAGCAGGACTGAAACTAGAAGGAAGCCGGAGGACAGAGGTGAAGGAGTAGCAGGACTGGAACTAGAAGGAAGCTGGAGGACAGGGGTGAAGGGGTAGCAGGACTGGAACTAGAAGGAAGCCGGAGGACAGGGGTGAAGGGGTAGCAGGACTGGAACTAGAAGGAAGCTGGAGGACAGGGAGGATGGGTTAACAGGACTGGAATGAGCAGGAAGACGGAGGACAGGGATGAAGGGGTAGCAGGACTGGAACTAGAAGGAAGCCGGAGGACAGGGGTGAAGGGGTAGCAGGACTGGAACTAGAAGGAAGCCAGAAGACAAGGGTGAAGGAGTAGCAGGACTGGAACTAGAAGGAAGCCAGAGGACAGGGGTGAAGGAGTAGCAGGACTGGAACTAGAAGGAAGCCAGAGGACAGGGGTGAAGTGGTAGCAGGACTGGAACTAGAAGGAAGCTGGAGGACAGGGATGGGTTAACAGGACTGGAATGAGCAGGAAGACGGAGGACAGGGATGAAGGGGTAGCAGGACTGGAACTAGAAGGAAGCCGGAGGACAGGGAGGATGGGTTAACAGGACTGGAATGAGCAGGAAGACGGAGGACAGGGATGAAGGGGTAGCGGGACTGGAACAGGAAAGAAGCCAGAGGACAGGGATGACAGGGGTAGTAGGACTGGAACCAATAGGCAGCAAGAGGACAGGGATGAAGGGGTAACAGGAATGGAGAGGAGGTGCTTTATTTAGAGCTTGTGCTAAAGTGCATGATCAGCTGATATGAAAGATGAGAATGCAATGTACTGGGGAGAATATATGTATATGGGTGAAAGAGAGAACACACAGCAGTAAAGCAGCTGCAAAAGCTACGATAGGTGTGCCAACTGCATACCTACCAACTTTTCAGGGTGGGGAAGAGGGACAATATTTAAATTAGGATCCCCCCTCATTAAGGGATGGATAGGTTATAACAGTTACAGCAATATAAGCACTTTACATGGGCAAATGAATCATTTATTGATGCAGATCTGCATGTTACACTTCAAAGAGGGACAAATGAGGACAATGGCGGACATGGACTCAAAGGAGGGACAGTCCCTCCAAATCATGGACACTTGGGAGGTTTGCAACATGAACATACATTGATGTCAAGTGGCAGCTGCAGAAGCCACATGTACTGTCCATAAATTGAGAAGCACAGCACAATGCCAAGGAACAGTTACAAAACCTGGATGTATTGAATTGTACAAGTCATGCAGGATCTCACAGCTGCAACAGCCAGTGTAACGCACGTGTGAGGGATGGTGCATGAGCTTGGGGATGCCCAGCTAAAAAGGGTTACATTTCTCCAAATTGGGACCAGGGGGTTTGCTAGGGATGGGGCATTGTACTCACTCAGTCCATGGAATGATGGTCACCATGATCCTCCAGAGAGACATTAAAGCACACATTTTATGGGATGCCCCTTCTTTATTGAACACTTTTCACTCTCCAGCACATTCTTGTTAATCGTGGCTCGACAGAAAACACAGTTCCTTCCCCAGTACCTCTCAGTTGGTGTCTCCTATTCTCTCTCCTTTCTGTGCATCCCCTCCTGGGATCCCAATGAGGGGCACCCTCCTGTACCCCTCACATCCAGGTCCCTAGCTGGCTTCTTTGCCTCTCCTGTAAACATTCAACAGGGGGCGCCAGACACTAGTCCTCATCCATCCCACTCCCAGGGATCTCACCAAGCTGCACTCCAGGGCGTCCTCTTCTGACTCTCTCCAAAGTCCCAAGCCAGTTTATCTCCCTTGCCTATTAATCTACAAGGGTCCCCGACACTAGGGCCTTCTTCTCTGAGCATCCACTCCACAGGATCTCCAGCAGCTATACTCCACCTGCCCCTCACATTCTCACAGGTCCCAACGAACCCAGGCCCCCTGTAACTCAAAAACCTTTCTCTCTCAGGTCCAGCTGGACATTGGCACCATGTCTCAGGAACTTAGCTTAGGGGTAACATAACTGGAACTAGCAGGAAGCCAGGGGACAGGGATGAAGGGTAACAGGAAGAACTAGCAGGAAGCCAGGGGACAGGGATGAAGGGTAACAGGAAGAACTAGCAGGAAGCCAGGGGACAGGGATGAAGGGTAACAGGAAGAACTAGCAGGAAGCCAGGGGACAGGGATGAAGGGTAAAAGGAAGAACTAGCAGGAAGCCAGGGGACAGGGATGAAGGGTAACAGGAAGAACTAGCAGGAAGCCAGGGGACAGGGATAAAGGGTAACAGGAAGAACTAGCGGGAAGCCAGGGGACAGGGATGAAGGGTAACAGGAAGAACTAGCAGGAAGCCAGGGGACAGGGATGAAGGGTAACAGGAAGAACTAGCAGGAAGCCAGGGGACAGGGATGAAGGGTAACAGGAAGAGCTAGCAGGAAGCCAGGGGACAGGGATGAAGGGTAACAGGAAGAACTAGCAGGAAGCCAGGGGACAGGGATGAAGGGTAACAAGAAGAACAACCAGGAAGCCAGGGGACAGGGATGAAGGGTAACAGGAAGAACTAGCAGGAAACCAGGGGACAGGGATGAAGGGTAACAGGAAGAGCTAGCAGGAAGCCAGGGGACAGGGATGAAGGGTAACAGGAAGAACTAGCAGGAAGCCAGGGGGCAGGGATGAAGGGTAACAGGAAGAACTAGCGGGAAGCCAGGGGACAGGGATGAAGGGTAACAGGAAGAACTAGCAGGGAGCCAGGGGACAGTGATGAAGGGTAACAGGAAGAACTAGCAGGAAGCCAGGGGACAGGGATGAAGGGTAACAGGAAGAACTAGCAGGAAGCCAGGGGACTGGGATGAAGGGTAACAGGAAGAACTAGCAGGAAGCCAGGGGACAGGGATGAAGGGTAACAGGAAGAACTAGCAGGAAGCCAGGGGACAGGGATGAAGGGTAACAGGAAGAACTAGCAGGAAGCCAGGGGACAGGGATGAAGGGTAACAGGAAGAACTAGCAGGAAGCCAGGGGACAGGGATGAAGGGTAACAGGAAGAACTAGCAGGAAGCCAGGGGGCAGGGATGAAGGGTAACAGGAAGAACTAGCAGGAAGCCAGGGGACAGGGATGAAGGGTAACAGGAGGAACTAGCAGGAAGCCAGGGGACACGGATGAAGGGTAACCGGAAGAACTAGCAGGAAGCCAGGGGACAGGGATGAAGGGTAACAGGAAGAACTAGCAGGAAGCCAGGGGACAGGGATGAAGGGTAACAGGAAGAACTAGCAGGAAGCCAGGGGGCAGGGATGAAGGGTAACAGGAAGAACTAGCGGGAAGCCAGGGGACAGGGATGAAGGGTAACAGGAAGAACTAGCAGGAAGCCAGGGGACAGGGATGAAGGGTAACAGGAAGAACTAGCAGTAAGCCAGGGGACAGGGAAGAAGGGTAACAGGATGAACTAGCAGGAAGGCAGGGGACAGGGATGAAGGGTAACAGGAAGAACTAGCAGGAAGCCAGGGGACAGGGGTGAAGGGTAACAGGAAGAACTAGAAGGAAGCCGGGGGACAGTGATGAAGGGTAACAGGAAGAACTAGCAGGAAGCCGGGGGCCAGGGATGAAGGGTAACAGGAAGAACTAGCAGGAAGCCAGGGGACAGGGATGAAGGGTAACAGGAAGAACTAGCAGGAAGCCAGGGGACAGGGATGAAGGGTAACAGGAAGAACTAGCAGGAAGCCAGGGGACAGGGATGAAGGGTAACAGGAAGAACTAGCAGGAAGCCAGGGGACAGGGATGAAGGGTAACAGGAAGAAATAGCAGGAAGCCAGGGGACAGGGATGAAGGGTAACAGGAAGAACTAGCAGGAAGCCAGGGGACAGGGATGAAGGGTAACAGGAAGAACTAGCAGGAAGCCAGGGGACAGGGATGAAGGGTAACAGGAAGAACTAGCAGGAAGCCAGGGGGCAGGGATGAAGGGTAACAGGAAGAACTAGCAGGAAGCCAGGGGACAGGGATGAAGGGTAACAGGAGGAACTAGCAGGAAGCCAGGGGACACGGATGAAGGGTAACCGGAAGAACTAGCAGGAAGCCAGGGGACAGGGATGAAGGGTAACAGGAAGAACTAGCAGGAAGCCAGGGGACAGGGATGAAGGGTAACAGGAAGAACTAGCAGGAAGCCAGGGGGCAGGGATGAAGGGTAACAGGAAGAACTAGCGGGAAGCCAGGGGACAGGGATGAAGGGTAACAGGAAGAACTAGCAGGAAGCCAGGGGACAGGGATGAAGGGTAACAGGAAGAACTAGCAGTAAGCCAGGGGACAGGGAAGAAGGGTAACAGGATGAACTAGCAGGAAGGCAGGGGACAGGGATGAAGGGTAACAGGAAGAACTAGCAGGAAGCCAGGGGACAGGGGTGAAGGGTAACAGGAAGAACTAGAAGGAAGCCGGGGGACAGTGATGAAGGGTAACAGGAAGAACTAGCAGGAAGCCGGGGGCCAGGGATGAAGGGTAACAGGAAGAACTAGCAGGAAGCCAGGGGACAGGGATGAAGGGTAACAGGAAGAACTAGCAGGAAGCCAGGGGACAGGGATGAAGGGTAACAGGAAGAACTAGCAGGAAGCCAGGGGACAGGGATGAAGGGTAACAGGAAGAACTAGCAGGAAGCCAGGGGACAGGGATGAAGCGTAACAGGAAGAACTAGCAGGAAGCCAGGGGACAGGGATGAAGGGTAACAGGAAGAACTAGCAGGAAGCCAGGGGACAGGGATGAAGGGTAACAGGAAGAACTAGCAAGAAGCCAGGGGACAGGGATGAAGGGTAACAGGAAGAACTAGCAGGAAGCCAGGGGACAGGGATGAAGGGTAACAGGAAGAACTAGCAGGAAGCCAGGGGACAGGGATGAAGGGTAACAGGAAGAACTAGCAGGAAGCCAGGGGACAGGGATGAAGGGTAACAGGAAGAACTAGCAGGAAGCCAGGGGGCAGGGATGAAGGGTAACAGGAAGAACTAGCGGGAAGCCAGGGGACAGGGATGAAGGGTAACAGGAAGAACTAGCAGGAAGCCAGGGGACAGGGATGAAGGGTAACAGGAAGAACTAGCAGTAAGCCAGGGGACAGGGAAGAAGGGTTAACAGGATGAACTAGCAGGAAGCCAGGGGACAGGGATGAAGGGTAACAGGAAGAACTAGCAGGAAGCCAGGGGACAGGGGTGAAGGGTAACAGGAAGAACTAGCAGGAAGCCGGGGGACAGTGATGAAGGGTAACAGGAAGAACTAGCAGGAAGCCGGGGGCCAGGGATGAAGGGTAACAGGAAGAACTAGCAGGAAGCCAGGGGACAGGGATGAAGGGTAACAGGAAGAACTAGCAGGAAGCCAGGGGACAGGGAAGAAGGGTAACAGGAAGAACTAGCAGGAAGCCAGGGGACAGGGATGAAGGGTAACAGGAAGAACTAGCAGGAAGCCAGGGGACAGGGATGAAGGGTAACAGGAAGAACTAGCAGGAAGCCAGGGGACAGGGATGAAGCGTAACAGGAAGAACTAGCAGGAAGCCAGGGGACAGGGATGAAGGGTAACAGGAAGAACTAGCAGGAAGCCAGGGGACAGGGATGAAGGGTAACAGGAGGAACTAGCAAGAAGCCAGGGGACAGGGATGAAGGGTAACAGGAAGAACTAGCAGGAAGCCAGGGGACAGGGATGAAGGGTAACAGGAAGAACTAGCAGGAAACCAGGGGACAGGGATGAAGGGTAACAGGAACAACTAGCAGGAAGCCAGGGGACAGGGATGAAGGGTAACAGGAAGAACTAGCAGGAAGCCAGGGGACAGAGATGAAGGGTAACAGGAAGAACTAGCAGGAAGCCAGGGGACAGGGATGAAGGGTAACAGGAAGAACTAGCAGGAAGCCAGGGGACAGGGATGAAGGGTAACAGGAAGTACTAGCAGGAAGCCAGGGGACAGGGATGAAGGGTAACAGGAAGAACTAGCAGGAAGCCGGGGGACAGGGATGAAGGGTAACAGGAAGAACTAGCAGGAAGCCAGGGGACAGGGATGAAGGGTTACAGGAAGAACTAGCAGGAAGCCAGGGGACAGGGATGAAGGGTAACAGGAAGAACTAGCAGGAAGCCAGGGGACAGGGATGAAGGGTAACAGGAAGAACTAGCAGGAAGCCAGGGGACAGGGATGAAGGGTAACAGGAAGAACTAGCAGGAAGCCAGGGGACAGGGATGAAGGGTAACAGGAAGAACTAGCAGGAAGCCGGGGGACAGTGATGAAGGGTAACAGGAAGAACTAGCAGGAAGCCGGGGGACAGGGATGAAGGGTAACAGGAAGAACTAGCAGGAAGCCAGGGGACAGGGATGAAGGGTAACAGGAAGAACTAGCAGGAAGCCAGGGGACAGGGATGAAGGGTAACAGGATGAACTAGCAGGAAGCCAGGGGACAGGGATGAAGGGTAACAGGAAGAACTAGCAGGAAGCCAGGGGACAGGGATGAAGGGTAACAGGAAGAACTAGCAGGAAGCCAGGGGACAGGGATGAAGCGTAACAGGAAGAACTAGCAGGAAGCCAGGGGACAGGGATGAAGGGTAACAGGAAGAACTAGCAGGAAGCCAGGGGACAGGGATGAAGGGTAACAGGAAGAACTAGCAAGAAGCCAGGGGACAGGGATGAAGGGTAACAGGAAGAACTAGCAGGAAGCCAGGGGACAGGGATGAAGGGTAACAGGAAGAACTAGCAGGAAGCCAGGGGACAGGGATGAAGGGTAACAGGAAGAACTAGCAGGAAGCCAGGGGACAGGGATGAAGGGTAACAGGAAGAACTAGCAGGAAGCCAGGGGACAGGAATGAAGGGTAACAGGAAGAACTAGCAGGAAGCCAGGGGACAGGGATGAAGGGTAACAGGAAGAACTAGCAGGAAGCCAGGGGACAGGGATGAAGGGTAACAGGAAGAACTAGCAGGAAGCCAGGGGACAGGGATGAAGGGTAACAGGAAGAACTAGCAGGAAGCCGGGGGACAGGGATGAAGGGTAACAGGAAGAACTAGCAGGAAGCCGGGGGACAGGGATGAAGGGTAACAGGAAGAACTAGCAGGAAGCCAGGGGACAGGGATGAAGGGTTACAGGAAGAACTAGCAGGAAGCCAGGGGACAGGGATGAAGGGTAACAGGAAGAACTAGCAGGAAGCCAGGGGACAGGGATGAAGGGTAACAGGAAGAACTAGCAGAAAGCCAGGGGACAGGGATGAAGGGTAACAGGAAGAACTAGCAGGAAGCCAGGGGACAGGGATGAAGGGTAACAGGAAGAACTAGCAAGAAGCCAGGGGACAGGGATGAAGGGTAACAGGAAGAACTAGCAGGAAGCCAGGGGACAGGGATGAAGGGTAACAGGAAGAACTAGCAGGAAGCCAGGGGACAGGGATGAAGGATAACAGGAAGAACTAGCAGGAAGCCAGGGGACAGAGGTGAAGGGTAACAGGAAGAACTAGCAAGAAGCCAGGGGACAGGGATGAAGGGTAACAGGAAGAACTAGCAGGAAGCCAGGGGACAGGGATGAAGGGTAACAGGAAGAACTAGCAGGAAGCCAGGGGACAGGGATGAAGGGTAACAGGAAGAACTAGCAGGAAGCCAGGGGACAGGGATGAAGGGTAACAGGAAGAACTAGCAAGAAGCCAGGGGACAGGGATGAAGGGTAACAGGAAGAACTAGCAGGAAGCCAGGGGACAGGGATGAAGGGTAACAGGAAGAACTAGCAGGAAGCCAGGGGACAGGGATGAAGGGTAACAGGAAGAACTAGCAGGAAGCCAGGGGACAGGGATGAAGGGTAACAGGAAGAACTAGCAGGAAGCCAGGGGACAGGGATGAAGGGTAACAGGAAGAACTAGCAGGAAGCCAGGGGACAGGGATGAAGGGTAACAGGAAGAACTAGCAGGAAGCCAGGGGACAGGGATGAAGGGTAACAGGAAGAACTAGCAGGAAGCCAGGGGACAGGGATAAAGGGTAACAGGAAGAACTAGCAGGAAGCCAGGGGACAGGGATGAAGCGTAACAGGAAGAACTAGCAGGAAGCCAGGGGACAGGGATGAAGCGTAACAGGAAGAACTAGCAGGAAGCCAGGGGACAGGGATGAAGGGTAACAGGAAGAACTAGCAAGAAGCCAGGGGACAGGGATGAAGGGTAACAGGAAGAACTAGCAGGAAGCCAGGGGACAGGGATGAAGGGTAACAGGAAGAACTAGCAGGAAGCCAGGGGACAGGGATGAAGAGTAACAGGAAGAACTAGCAGGAAGCCAGGGGACAGGGATGAAGGGTAACAGGAAGAACTAGCGGGAAGCCAGGGGACAGGGATGAAGGGTAACAGGAAGAACTAGCAGGAAGCCAGGGGGAAGGGATGAAGGGTAACAGGAAGAACTAGCGGGAAGCCAGGGGACAGGGATGAAGGGTAACAGGAAGAACTAGCGGGAAGCCAGGGGACAGGGATGAAGGGTAACAGGAAGAAGTAGCAGGAAGCCAGGGGACAGGGATGAAGGGTAACAGGAAGAACTAGCAGGAAGCCAGGGGACAGGGATGAAGCGTAACAGGAAGAACTAGCAGGAAGCCAGGGGACAGGGATGAAGGGTAACAGGAAGAACTAGCAGGAAGCCAGGGGACAGGGATGAAGGGTAACAGGAAGAACTAGCAAGAAGCCAGGGGACAGGGATGAAGGGTAACAGGAAGAACTAGCAGGAAGCCAGGGGACAGGGATGAAGGGTAACAGGAAGAACTAGCAGGAAGCCAGGGGACAGGGATGAAGGGTAACAGGAAGAACTAGCAGGAAGCCAGGGGGCAGGGATGAAGGGTAACAGGAAGAACTAGCCGGAAGCCAGGGGACAGGGATGAAGGGTAACAGGAAGAACTAGCAGTAAGCCAGGGGACAGGGAAGAAGGGTAACAGGATGAACTAGCAGGAAGCCAGGGGACAGGGATGAAGGGTAACAGGAAGAACTAGCAGGAAGCCGGGGGACAGGGGTGAAGGGTAACAGGAAGAACTTGCAGGAAGCCGGGGGACAGTGATGAAGGGTAACAGGAAGAACTAGCAGGAAGCCGGGGGCCAGGGATGAAGGGTAACAGGAAGAACTAGCAGGAAGCCAGGGGACAGGGATGAAGGGTAACAGGAAGAACTAGCAGGAAGCCAGGGGACAGGGATGAAGGGTAACAGGAATAACTAGCAGGAAGCCAGGGGACAGGGATGAAGGGTAACAGGAAGAACTAGCAGGAAGCCAGGGGACAGGGATGAAGGGTAACAGGAAGAACTAGCAGGAAGCCAGAGGACAGGGATGAAGCGTAACAGGAAGAACTAGCAGGAAGCCAGGGGACAGGGATGAAGGGTAACAGGAAGAACTAGCAAGAAGCCAGGGGACAGGGATGAAGGGTAACAGGAAGAACTAGCAGGAAGCCAGGGGACAGGGATGAAGTGTAACAGGAAGAACTAGCAGGAAACCAGGGGACAGGGATGAAGGGTAACAGGAAGAACTAGCAGGAAGCCAGGGGACAGGGATGAAGGGTAACAGGAAGAACTAGCAGGAAGCCAGGGGACAGGGATGAAGGGTAACAGGAAGAACTAGCAGGAAGCCAGGGGACAGGGATGAAGGGTAACAGGAAGAACTAGCAGGAAGCCAGGGGACAGGGATGAAGGGTAACAGGAAGAACTAGCAGGAAGCCAGGGGACAGGGATGAAGGGTAACAGGAAGAACTAGCAGGAAGCCGGGGGACAGGGATGAAGGGTAACAGGAAGAACTAGCAGGAAGCCAGGGGACAGGGATGAAGGGTTACAGGAAGAACTAGCAGGAAGCCAGGGGACAGGGATGAAGGGTAACAGGAAGAACTAGCAGGAAGCCAGGGGACAGGGATAAAGGGTAACAGGAAGAACTAGCAGGAAGCCAGGGGACAGGGATGAAGGGTAACAGGAAGAACTAGCAGGAAGCCAGGGGACAGGGATGAAGGGTAACAGGAAGAACTAGCAGGAAGCCAGGGGACAGGGATGAAGGGTAACAGGAAGAACTAGCAGGAAGCCAGGGGACAGGGATGAAGGGTTACAGGAAGAACTAGCAGGAAGCCAGGGGACAGGGATGAAGGGTAACAGGAAGAACTAGCAGGAAGCCAGGGGACAGGGATGAAGGGTAACAGGAAGAACTAGCAAGAAGCCAGGGGACAGGGATGAAGGGTAACAGGAAGAACTAGCAGGAAGCCAGGGGACAGGGATGAAGGGTAACAGGAAGAACTAGCAGGAAGCCAGGGGACAGGGATGAAGGGTAACAGGAAGAACTAGCAGGAAGCCGGGGGACAGTGATGAAGGGTAACAGGAAGAACTAGCAGGAAGCCGGGGGACAGGGATGAAGGGTAACAGGAAGAACTAGCAGGAAGCCAGGGGACAGGGATGAAGGGTAACAGGAAGAACTAGCAGGAAGCCAGGGGACAGGGATGAAGGGTAACAGGAAGAACTAGCAGGAAGCCAGGGGACAGGGATGAAGGGTAACAGGAAGAACTAGCAGGAAGCCAGGGGACAGGGATGAAGGGTAACAGGAAGAACTAGCAGGAAGCCAGGGGACAGGGATGAAGCGTAACAGGAAGAACTAGCAGGAAGCCAGGGGACAGGGATGAAGGGTAACAGGAAGAACTAGCAGGAAGCCAGGGGACAGGGATGAAGGGTAACAGGAAGAACTAGCAGGAAGCCAGAGGACAGGGATGAAGCGTAACAGGAAGAACTAGCAGGAAGCCAGGGGACAGGGATGAAGGGTAACAGGAAGAACTAGCAGGAAGCCAGGGGACAGGGATGAAGGGTAACAGGAAGAACTAGCAAGAAGCCAGGGGACAGGGATGAAGGGTAACAGGAAGAACTAGCAGGAAGCCAGGGGACAGGGATGAAGTGTAACAGGAAGAACTAGCAGGAAACCAGGGGACAGGGATGAAGGGTAACAGGAAGAACTAGCAGGAAGCCAGGGGACAGGGATGAAGTGTAACAGGAAGAACTAGCAGGAAACCAGGGGACAGGGATGAAGGGTAACAGGAAGAACTAGCAGGAAGCCAGGGGACAGGGATGAAGGGTAACAGGAAGAACTAGCAGGAAGCCAGGGGACAGGGATGAAGGGTAACAGGAAGAACTAGCAGGAAGCCAGGGGACAGGGATGAAGGGTAACAGGAAGAACTAGCAGGAAGCCAGGCGACAGGGATGAAGGGTAACAGGAAGAACTAGCAGGAAGCCAGGCGACAGGGATGAAGGGTAACAGGAAGAACTAGCAGGAAGCCAGGGGACAGGGATGAAGGGTAACAGGAAGAACTAGCAGGAAGCCAGGGGACAGGGATGAAGGGAATAAAGCCAGCTGTGTTTTTACAGTCAACCATTTCTGGCCTAGTGGGGGCGCCATGCTCTAGTTCACCTCAGGCAGCAGATAGGCTGGGTCACCCTTGTGTACAGCAGCACATAATGCCAAGTAGTAACTCCAAAAGCTAGGTGTACGGACTGATCATAAGTTGAGCCGCTCACATCGTTTAATTATTTGAAAATGGGCCCATTTTCACACACCTGATGTGGCCCCCTTAGTGGCTCAAGGATGGCGGGCCATTTCTGCTCACCTGATGGGGCCCTGTAAAGGCACATTGATGGGGGCCCTTAATGGCATATGGATGGGGGGCCCATTTTGATACACCTGACGGGGCTTCAGTAACGGCACTTTGATATGGGCCCCATTTCTGCACACCTGATGGGGCCCCCATAAATGGAACATGGATGGGTGGGACACCATTTTCCCCTGACCCATTGTGGTCCCCCCATGGTGGATGGGAGGAGGATGTGCAGTGGGCACTTCAGCAAACCTCAGGGCCCCACCAGTTTCCACACCTGTGGGGCTCCAAACCATACAGGCTAGTGCACCCCCCCCCATAGCCTGGGTCCCTTTTGTGCATAAATTATGGGGGGCCCATCAGGTGTGCCATGTGCAAAAGGGGCCCAGGTTATGGGGGGCCTAGATAGGCTCTATAGCCTGTATGGTCTGGGCCCCCATTGGTTAGAAAAATGGTGGTACCCTGAGGATTGCCACTGTGTGGCTGACCTTTCCCCTCTCCCAATGAGGGCTCTAATAAATTGGGAAAGTGTTGTGAGCCATGTCACCATGCATTACAGTTCTCTAATACACGATACAGAAGCATTTTTAGTTCTTTAATTTTGAATGACGGTAAAACGAGTGTATCTCGACCTTGCACTGTTCTTTAGTAAACCTTGCAGAAGCACTTTAAAGCAGTTTGCACTACAATTCTTTACATTTGCACTTCCATTTGTCACCGTATAGTCTGTCAATTACCCTTTCAATTCATTTTAAAGTTACAGTTCTTTAATAAGCGTTACAGGAACCTTTTTTAGGGAGTTCGTTACATTTGCACTTTCAATTTTCATCTGTAAATTACAATGATTGATTTATGGTCACAGTTCTTTAGTAAACTTTCTAGGTTTGCGCTACACTTCTCCATATTTGCTTGCAATTTCTCTTATTTATTCGGCAGTGCATTACACTTCTTTTTCTATATAATAAAAGTTTCAGACACTAATAGTCTGTGTTGTTACTTGGGGAAAAAGAACACTTTTTTTGTATAGTTTTACTTTACAGCAAGAAAAAAATGTGACCTCACAAGTCTGAATCTCAGAAGCGCAAGGAAAAGAAAAGGAGAAAGCAAGAACAAGAAAAGCTAAAGAACGAAAAAGTTATCTTGCAGTGTTTTAAGCTACAAAGCATTTGACAGGAGGCTTCTTATGTCAGCTCAAGAAGCCCTTATCAGGAGAGACTTAAAGAACTTAATTTGTACAGTCTGGAGAAAAGAAGGGAGAGGGGGGATATGATGGAGACCTTTATATATGTGAAAGGATTGAATAAGGTTCAGGAGGGAAGTGTTTTTAAGAAGAAGCTTAATGATAGAACAAGGGGCACAACCTGAAGCTAGTCGGGGGGAAGATCAGGAGCAATGTTAGAAAATATTATTTTACAGAAAGAGTAGTAGATGCTTGGAACAAACTTCCAGCAGAGGTAGTTGAAAAATCAACAGTCACTGAATTTAAACATGCCTGAGATAAGCACACATCTATCCTAAGATAAAGAGAACATACAGTATACACATAAGATACAGAGAACATACAGTATATACATAAGATACAGAGAACATACAGTATACACATAAGATACAGAGAACATACAGTATACACATAAGATACAGAGAACATACAGTATATACATAAGATAAAGAGAACATACAGTATACACATAAGATACAGAGAACATACAGTATACACATAAGATACAGAGAACATACTGTATACACATAAGATACAGAGAACATACTGTATACACATAAGATACAGAGAACATACAGTATATACATAAGATACAGAGAACATACAGTATACACATAAGATAAAGAGAACATACAGTATACACATAAGATACAGAGAACATACAGTATACACATAAGATACAGAGTACATACAGTATATACATAAGATACAGAGAACATACAGTATATACATAAGATACAGAGAACATACAGTATACATATCACGCTCCCGGAACCACAATTTACCACTTGGACAACTCCAGCTCTCTTGGTAAGGACCTCAACCCCCAATCTCCGCAGCCAGCTTCACCTATAGGAGCCCCCGCTTGCCGAGACGCAGAGCACGCCTGCTCGGGATCGGTTGCCCCCAGGACTTAATGGCTCAAAGGTTGAGGTCTTACGGTACAGAGTGCTGGAGAGCCCGCGGCTGGAAGTGGAATCGGGTAGCCGGTATGTGAGCGTATGGTGGGAGTCCAAGGACAGGCAAGGGTCGGCAACAGGAGTGGAGATCACGGATGGTCAAACAAGCGAGGGTCGGCAACAGGAGTGGAGAGCACGGATGGTCAAACAAGCGAGGGTCGGCAACAGGAGCGGAGATCACGGATGGTCAAACAAGCGAGGGTCGGCAACAGGAATCAGGATCAAAATCAGGGATTAACAATGGCTGGGGTCTAGGCGCTATCACAGGCAACCACCAACTGCGGGGAAAAGAGCTTTATAGGGACAGACATAAGAGGGAAGGAATTGTGATTGGTGCACACAGGATCATGATGATGATTGGAGTGCACAACAGGAGGGGGCGTGTCCCCCCACTGAACCCAGGGCTCATTGGCCCTTCAGAAGGAGTAGGGGACGTGCTGGCCAGCTGGGCTCATAGGCCCTTTAACTAAAAAAGGGGGCGTGCCCCTTTTTAATTTATTCACCTCCTCCGGCGGCCCCGCTGAATGCAGCGCCGCCGGAGGGCATAGAAGGAACGTGCTCGCGCACCCGCGCGAGCACGTGTGCAGATGCCGGACACGCCGGCAGGAGGAGAAGGAGGGGGCGCGCCCGCAGCCGCGCGAGCTGCCGCCCGGCGCGGCCGGCGCCTGGATGGCGGGGCGACGGAGACACCGCTGGAACGCGGCACAGGTAAGCTGATCGTGACACTACCCCCCCCCTTCATGAGGGGCCTCCGGACCCTCACCAGGTTTCCCCGGATTGTCACGATGGAACTTTTTAATAAGAACTTTAGCATGCACATCTTTTGCCGCAACCCAACATCTCTCCTCAGGACCGTAACCAACCCAGTCAATTAGATATTGTAAAGAATTACGGAGCTTGCGCGAGTCAAGAATTTTGTTTACTTCATATTCTGGTTCGTTATCTACTAGAATAGGCGGCGATGATGGACGCGGTACATTCTTGGCTGGTTTTAACAGTGACACGTGAAAAGAATTTGGGATTCTCATGGTTTGCGGGAGTTGAACCTTAAAGGACACGTTGCTTAATTTCTGAATAATGGGGAAAGGGCCAATAAACTTGGGCCCTAACTTACTGGACGGTTGCCGCAGAGAAATATTTTTAGTAGAAACCCAAACAAAGTCCCCAATCTGAAGCGCGGGTTCTTGAGACCTGTGGCGATCGGCGAACCTTTTGTATCTAAGAATAGTTTCTTTCAAAGTCTGCTGGACGCGGGTCCAGATGTTCTTCCGCTCTTGGAGCCACTCTTCCAATGCCGGTAAATTGGAAGGGGACCCAGAGAGAGAGGAAGCCCTGGGATTCCTCCCAAGATTGCAGAAAAACGGAGAGACTTTGGTACTTTCACTCGGCGCATTATTGTATGCAAATTCCGCGAAGTCAATATATTCTGACCACTGTTCTTGTGCGTCGGAAATGTAACACCGCAAATACTGTTCTAGACTCTGATTGGTTCTCTCAGTCTGTCCATTGGTTTGAGGATGGTAAGCAGAAGACAAAGATATCTGAATCCCCAAGCGAGAACAGAAGTTCTTCCAAAAACGCGAAGTAAATTGCACACCCCGATCGGAAACTATGTTAGATGGTATGCCATGGATACGGAAAATGTGCGAGATAAATAACCGCGAAAGCTCAGGAGCTGATGGTAGCTTAGATAAAGGAATAAAATGTGCCATCTTACTGAAACGGTCGACGACCACCCAAATCACAGTGTTCCCATGTGAGAGAGGCAAATCTACAATAAAATCCATAGAGATATGAGTCCATGGTTCTTTAGGAATCTCAAGTGGGACTAAACACCCACTAGGAGCCTTGTGAACCCCCTTACTTCGTGCACAAACAGAACATGCGTCGATAAAGGTAGTTATATCACGGCGCATAGTAGGCCACCATACAAGGCGTCGGGCTAAAATGAAAGTTTTACGATTTCCTAGATGTCCAGCAGTTTTGGCATCGTGAAACTCGCGAATTACATCGGAACGCATATGCGGTGGTACAAACTGACATCCTAAAGGTATATCTACAGGGGACTCATTTTGAAATGGTGCCAGTGCATTCGAAAGATCAGGAAGCAAGGCCCCAATCACACATCCCACAGGCAAAATAGGTTCACCCATATCGCCCCGATCCTTACAATCCCCAAACAAGCGGGACAGAGCATCCGCTTTAGAGTTTTTCACTCCTGGCTTAAATGTAATTATAAAATTAAAACGCGAGAAAAATAATGCCCAACGGGCCTGACGAGAGTTCAGTCTCTTAGCTGAGCTAATGTACTCGAGGTTTTTGTGATCAGTATAGACCGTGATCGGATACAATGACCCCTCCAACCAGTGACGCCATTCATCAAAAGCCAGTTTAATCGCCAATAACTCCCTGTTTCCAACATCATAGTTCTGTTCCGCGGTACTAAATTTCCGTGAGAAGTAGGCGCAAGGATGCAAACGATCAGGATGACCAGAGTATTGAGACAACACCGCCCCCACACCCAACTCAGATGCATCTACTTCGATGGTAAAAGGTTTATTAACGTCAGGGTGAACTAAAACTGGCGCCGAAGTAAAAGCCTGTTTTAGAGTCTGGAAGGCCTCATTGACCGAAGATGACCAGTTTACTGTGAAGGCGCCCTTGCGAGTAAGGTTGGTGAGAGGAGCAACAATCTTGGAGAAACCCTTAATAAAGCGTCGATAGAAATTAGCGAAACCTAAAAAACGCTGTAATTCTTTTAAAGTCTTGGGTTGTACCCATTCCCGCACCGCCGAAACTTTCCCCGTATCCATCTCTAACCCCTGGCTAGAGATTATATAACCCAAAAAGGGAACGGTGGTGACCTCAAACATACATTTAGAAATCTTTGCATACAAGTTATTCTCTCTTAGTTTTTGAAGTACCATTTTCACATGCAGTCTATGTTCGGACAAAGACTTAGAGAAAATGAGGATATCATCCAAATAAATTACCATGAACCTGCCCAAATAGTCTCGGAAGACGTCATTAACGAAGTCTTGGAAGACCGCAGGGGCATTACAAAGGCCAAAGGGCATGACTAGATATTCGTAATGACCATCTTTAACATTGAATGCAGTTTTCCACTCATCCCCTTGTCGAATACGAATCAGGTTGTAGGCCCCCTTCAGGTCTAACTTGGAGAACACCCGAGCTCCTACTACTTGATTAAATAAATCCCCAATCAAGGGAAGGGGATACCGGTTTTTAACCGTGATCTTATTCAGGGCTCTGTAGTCTATACAAGGCCTTAAACCACCATCCTTTTTCTCCACAAAAAAGAAGCCAGCCCCCGCGGGTGATGTTGAAGGACGGATGAACCCCTTGCTTAAATTCTCGGAGATGTACTCCTTCATGGCCAGTTCTTCCGGCCGAGTGAGATTATAAACCTTCCCTCTAGGAGGGATGGTCCCAGGGAGCAGGTCAATAGGGCAGTCATAGGGCCTATGAGGGGGAAGGGAATCGGCAGAACGTTCGGAAAAAACATCAGCCCAATCTGCGTAAGGCTGAGGCAATCCCTGTGGCAGCATCTGAAAACTTTTGAGGGCAGTGGAAAAACAATGTGTCTTGCAGTGATTACTCCACCTCACTAAATCCCCAGTCTGCCAGTCTAAAATGGGGTTGTGGAGTTTTAACCAGGGATATCCCAGTACTACCGGGGTTTCAGGACAGTCAAAAACCAAGAACTCGATATATTCAGAGTGAGAAGAGCCAACGATTAAATTGAGAGGTGGGGTCTTGGTACAAACCGGACCTCCCTGGATGGCCTTCCCATTTATGGCTAGAACCTGTAGAGATTTTCCAAGGGGTACCAGCGGAATCCCCAGGACGGAGATCATGCTCCGGTCCAGGAAATTACCTGCAGCTCCACTGTCGATAAAGGCGGATACTGCCCGTTTGGAGGGACCCCAAGAAAGCTCTATGGGGATTAACATTTTATTCAAGTGAGAGTAATTAACTGACTCACCTAGACCAGTACTCCCCTCCTGATCTAGGCGAGGAAGTTTCCCGCCGGGTATCCCTTGTTAGGACAGGACCTAGCAAAATGTCCCGGATTCCCACAATATAAGCAGAGACCCATGGAGCGTCTACGCTGCTTCTCGTCCTGGGTAAGACGAGCTCTACCGATCTGCATGGGTTCTTCCAGTGAGGAGGAAGGTGTATTTGCCCCAGGGGAAGGGAGTGGGTTGGAGGACTGAGATGGCTTAAAGGACGAAGAAGTCCTAACCCTTTCCCTGGCTCTCTCCCTAAGACGCCGATCTATTTTGATGGAGACCTGCATTAGCTGGTCTAGATCTACTGGTGTAGGGAAATTGACCAAAGTGTCCTTGATACCCTCTGATAGACCCATTCGGAACTGGCTACACAGGGCTGGGTCATTCCATCTGGAGTCTACTGCCCACCGCCGGAATTCAGAACTGTAGTCTTCGGCAGTATTCCGACCTTGCTTCAAGGCCCGAAGCCTATTTTCGGCTGTGGACTGCTGGTCTGGGTCAGCATATAACACACCCATAGCCTGAAAAAAGGAAGTAACTGAGTGCAGGGCAGCATCATCTGGAGGCAGGCTAAAGGCCCATGATTGGGGATCTCCTTGCAAAAGGGAGATAACTAACCCCACCCGTTGGGTCTCGGTGCCCGAGGACCCAGGTCTCAATCTGAAGTACAGCTCGCAGGAATTTTTGAAATTGGAGAATCTGGCTCGGTCTCCAAAAAATTTCTCTGGTAACGGGACCTTCGGCTCCGACACGTGAGGTGGTACAGCGGATGCAGGAATCTGCCTGGTTTCCTGGTTGGCCACTCTCTGGGCAAGTTGATTTATAGCTGTGGCCATAGCCTGTACTTGCTGTACCAGGTCATCCATGTAGGCCTGTGATAATATCACGCTCCCGGAACCACAATTTACCACTTGGACAACTCCAGCTCTCTTGGTAAGGACCTCAACCCCCAATCTCCGCAGCCAGCTTCACCTATAGGAGCCCCCGCTTGCCGAGACGCAGAGCACGCCTGCTCGGGATCGGTTGCCCCCAGGACTTAATGGCTCAAAGGTTGAGGTCTTACGGTACAGAGTGCTGGAGAGCCCGCGGCTGGAAGTGGAATCGGGTAGCCGGTATGTGAGCGTATGGTGGGAGTCCAAGGACAGGCAAGGGTCGGCAACAGGAGTGGAGATCACGGATGGTCAAACAAGCGAGGGTCGGCAACAGGAGTGGAGAGCACGGATGGTCAAACAAGCGAGGGTCGGCAACAGGAGCGGAGATCACGGATGGTCAAACAAGCGAGGGTCGGCAACAGGAATCAGGATCAAAATCAGGGATTAACAATGGCTGGGGTCTAGGCGCTATCACAGGCAACCACCAACTGCGGGGAAAAGAGCTTTATAGGGACAGACATAAGAGGGAAGGAATTGTGATTGGTGCACACAGGATCATGATGATGATTGGAGTGCACAACAGGAGGGGGCGTGTCCCCCCACTGAACCCAGGGCTCATTGGCCCTTCAGAAGGAGTAGGGGACGTGCTGGCCAGCTGGGCTCATAGGCCCTTTAACTAAAAAAGGGGGCGTGCCCCTTTTTAATTTATTCACCTCCTCCGGCGGCCCGCTGAATGCAGCGCCGCCGGAGGGCATAGAAGGAACGTGCTCGCGCACCCGCGCGAGCACGTGTGCAGATGCCGGACACGCCGGCAGGAGGAGAAGGAGGGGGCGCGCCCGCAGCCGCGCGAGCTGCCGCCCGGCGCGGCCGGCGCCTGGATGGCGGGGCGACGGAGACACCGCTGGAACGCGGCACAGGTAAGCTGATCGTGACAATACACATAAGATACAGAGAACATACAGTATATACATAAGATACAGAGAACATACAGTATACACATAAGATACAGAGAACATACAGTATATACATAAGATACAGAGAACATACAGTATATACATAAGGGCAGACTAAATGGACCATATGGTCTCCTTCTGCAGTGAACCTTCTATGTTTCTATGATCAATGTGTCCCCTGAAGTAACAGATGAGAGCATTTCTTCTGGCTCCATACTGGCTGGCAACACTTAAGTTGTGGCAGAAGATTCAACATCTGACGAGGCACGGACAGCAGTCCTGATTCCAGAAGCTGCACAAACCATAGTCCTGACTCCAGACACTGCAGAATTTGAGAAACCATCTTTCAGCAGCGTTACCCATTGCTCTGTTGAAACTGAACTATTGGAAGCACAGTGGAAGATTGGAAACTTGGAAAGACCCAGCAACTTGGTCCAATGTACTCCAGGTCAAAGCATTGTGGTTTCTGGTTTAATGAATGAAAAATAATGAAAGGAAATGGCACAGACAACGGATAAAGATGTTAATGGACTTTCATTCAATGAATATCTCTTATATGTCAAGTCATCAAATAATTGAGAGACAATTTTAAGACACTGGCTTAGATGGAGCACAAGCAAACAGGTTTTGTACTGCATAACATGTTTAGCTTTTTCCTCGGAATTCACTAGTAAGGCTTTAAGTATCCTCTGTCTGAAGGCTTTGATCCCTCAAAAACTAGATGCTATTAATTGTATGAAAGACTCCCAGAGCATGAAAGTTCAGTGCAACACGGAAAGAAGTTGGCGCACGCTTCAGAAATCCATTACGTTGGAAGTGGTGTTGATGCGGAAATACAGCAGAGTTTGTCCAAAGATACTCACAAATTCACTCTTCTGCTGGAAAGGCATTTGGATGTTACCTTGTACTTGGCATCAAGTCTTGCATTCAGGGGAAGTACCCAAAGATTTTGGAGAAATAACAAATGGAAATTTCCCAGGAAATCCTAGCTCGCTAAGATTCCCAACTAAACTAACAGTACATTACCTTTCTTGGGCCACACATAATGAGTTCATCAATCTTTGTGAAAAACGAGGTTTAATCCTTAATGAAAGGAAAGAAGCTATTTATTTTGCAGTCATTTGTGATGCTACACCAGACATTTCCCACACTGATCAGAAGATACCTTCGCAAAGATCCCAAGAATTGGCAGCTTGAGCATTCAAGCAATTTTTTTATTTCTTCTGAAAGATGGGAGAAGAAATTGCTGACAAAATCATCTCAATACAAAGCCACCATGCAATTGATCTTAAAGATTGCAGAGGTCAGGGGTATGATAATGGAGCGAACATGGCTGGCAGAATAAAAGGGGTTCGATCCAGAAAAAAATACCCTGAAGCAATATTCTGTCCCTGTGCTGCTCTTACCTTAAATCTTGCGGGTGTTCATGCAGCTGCAAGCTGTCCAAAAATGAAGACTTTTTTGGGAAGCGTTGACAGCAGAAGCCCTGAATGGTGGAATATCTTGATTGAAGAAGAGGGCAGTTCTTTGCATGGCCTAAGCGACACCAGATGGAGAACAAGTATTGAAGCTGTCTGTCCAGTTGCTTGAAAACTACCAAGAAGAACATCGCATCTGTGAAATTAAAACCTGAGGCACATTCAAATGCTCAAGGTCTATATGAATACTTTTCTTCCATTGGAGCAATTCTTCTTGCAACTATTTGGGTGAAAGTGCTGCAATGTTTTTTTACAATCAAGATCTTGGACCACTGCACCATTGCATCTGGCAATAAGATCGATCACATTGTGCTGCAATCTGGCTGGCTTTGCCGCTTCAGCTCCCCATGTACATATTCACAGTGGCGTCCCCACCATGTATCCACACTTGGTGCTTCGGGCCACATCCGCTCCTCTTATTCCTCATAATCACAATGGCGTCCCCACCATGTATCCACACTTGGTGCTTCGGGCCACATCAGCTCCTCTTATTCCTCATAATCACAGTGGCGTCCCCACCATGTATCCACACTTGGTGCTTCGGGCCACATCCGCTCCTCTTATTCCTCATAATCACAGTGGCGTCCCCACCATGTATCCACACTTGGTGCTTCGGGCCACATCCGCTCCTCTTATTCCTCATAATCACAGTGGCGTCCCCACCATGTATCCACACTTGGTGCTTCGGGCCACATCAGCTCCTCTTATTCCTCATAATCACAGTGGCGTCCCCACCATGTATCCACACTTGGTGCTTCGGGCCACATCCGCTCCTCTTATTCATCATAATCACAGTGGCGTCCCCACCATGTATCCACACTTGGTGCTTCGGGCCACATCCGCTCCTCTTATTCCTCATAATCACAGTGGCGTCCCCACCATGTATCCACACTTGGTGCTTCGGGCCACATCCGCTCCTCTTATTCCTCATAATCACAGTGGCGTCCCCACCATGTATCCACACTTGGTGCTTCGGGCCACATCCGCTCCTCTTATTCATCATAATCACAGTGGCGTCCCCACCATGTATCCACACTTGGTGCTTCGGGCCACATCCGCTCCTCTTATTCCTCATAATCACAGTGGCGTCCCCACCATGTATCCACACTTGGTGCTTCGGGCCACATCCGCTCCTCTTATTCCTCATAATCACAGTGGCGTCCCCACCATGTATCCACACTTGGTGCTTCGGGCCACATCAGCTCCTCTTATTCTCATAATCACAGTGGCGTCCCCACCATGTATCCACACTTGGTGCATCAGCCCACATCCGCTCCTCTTATTCCTCATAATCACAGTGGCGTCCCCACCATATATCTACGCTTGGTACCTCCCTTCTCAGGGTCCTAGCTGCACGCTTTGGCAAGGCTTGGCATTTGGGAATGCTTTGCCTTTATAGTGGACCAAAACCCAGGATTTTGATCCTGTGTCTTGGTCCTTTCCCTGGGGGCACCCCGATTGGGGGTGCCCCGCTGTGTGAAACCCCCCCAGATCACCACTGCCAACATACCTTATCCTGGTCCCCAGATCGCTGCAGCTACTCACCTCTTTCCGTTCCCACGCCGTGTCTCTGACAGCCGCATCCTTCGCTTACCTGTAGCAGTGCGCGTGCCTGCGCCAAACATTTGTGAATGACCAGCGCAGGTTAGAGGGAGGTAGAGGATGCGACCGTCAGAGCCAATGCTCTTAGACGCGCCGTGGGAACGGAAAGAGGTGAGTTGCTGTAGGGATCTGGGGGGGGGGGTTCACACAGCGGGGCACCCCCGATAAGGATACATCCAGGGAAAGAAACCAAACTTTTGACTATACTGGGTTTTGGTCCACTTTAAGTTATGCTGCTCATGGGGACCTAAACCACTTTCACACAACAAGTTTATTTCAGAGTTCACTTTCACTGGTTGGGGCTTATTATATTTAATATGCTGCCAGTCCTACTGGAATTGTTGCCACCAGTCATTAGCCATCTTCACCTGTGGTTGCTCCCAGGGCCGGATTATGAGAGGGGAACAAGGGGCTCTAGCCCCGGGGCCTCCACCACTTGCCCTGCAAAGGGTGGCCTCCACCAACCTTTGGATTATGGTCTAGTCCAGGAGGCTTTTCAGTCTTTGGTTTGACGGGCTGCAGGGCAAGCAACAAAGCTATCAACGGCAGTGGGGGGCCCCCCGCATTTGAGCAGCCAAAGCCACCACACGGCAGGACGGAGAGTCTAGAGCAGCAAAGCCGCCATCAGCCACGCTACAGTGAGGTTGGGTGCAGAGTAGTCAATCGATGGCCGCTCACTGTACATAAGCCTTCTGCTTAAGTTTTCTGCTGGACCAGCTGGGCGACTACACAACTCCCCCCCCCCCCCCCCCATCCAGAATGGCAAAGCAGGAGATCCCGAGCAGCACGCACCCGCACAAGGGACTCGATCTGACGTTCCAGTGGGTAGGTGGGGGCCAGACAACCATCAGTTAATTGGCTGGACTATTATTTTAAAAGAAAAAAAAATACTGTATCTGGGGCCTCCACCAGATTTTGTGCCCAGGAGCCTCCACCACACTTAATCCGGCCCTGGTTGCTGCTAGCAACCTGCCCACTGCATACCTCCACCAATTGTAAGACTCTGGGATCTTCTTGGGCACAGACACAGGCAAACAACAGGGGTAATTAACTCAACATGGTTTATTTTTGACATCCACAAAGTCCAACTTAATCAAGCTTTCTTCATCACATAGGGAAACACAGCTCTTTGAGGCAACCTGTTTCCAATTTGGAACCCTGTAGCCCACACAGCTTGCTGTAGCGCTCTCCAACACTCCGGTGCCGCCTGCACCCTGTAGCCCACACAGCTTGCTGTAGCGCTCTATAACACTCCGGTGCTGCCTGCACCCTGTAGCCCACACAGCTTGCTGTAGCGCTCTCCAACACTCCGGTGCCGCCTGCACCCTGTAGCCCACACAGATTGCTGTAGCGCTCTATAACACTCCGGTGCTGCCTGCACCCTGTAGCCCACACAGCTTGCTGTAGCGCTCTCCAACACTCCGGTGCCGCCTGCACCCTGTAGCCCACACAGCTTGCTGTAGCGCTCTCCAACACTCCGGTGCCGCCTGCACCCTGTAGCCCACACAGCTTGCTGTAGCGCTCTCCAACACTCCGGTGCCGCCTGCACCCTGTAGCCCACACAGATTGCTGTAGCGCTCTCCAACACTCCGGTGCCGCCTGCACCCTGTAGCCCACACAGCTTGCTGTAGCGCTCTATAACACTCCAGTGCCGCCTGCACCCTGTAGCCCACACAGCTTGCTGTAGCGCTCTCCAACACTCAGGTGCCGCCTGCACCCTGTAGCCCACACAGCTTGCTGTAGCGCTCTATAACACTCCGGTGCCACCTGCACCCTGTAGCCCACACAGCTTGCTGTAGCGCTCTCCAACACTCCGGTGCCGCCTGCACCCTGTAGCCCACACAGCTTGCTGTAGCGCTCTATAACACTCCGGTGCCGCCTGCACCCTGTAGCCCACACAGCTTGCTGTAGCGCTCTATAACACTCCGGTGCCGCCTGCACCCTGTAGCCCACACGGCTTGCTGTAGCGCTCTATAACACTCCGGTGCCACCTGCACCCTGTAGCCCACACAGCTTGCTGTAGCGCTCTATAACACTCCGGTGCTGCCTGCACCCTGTAGCCCACACAGCTTGCTGTAGTGCTCTATAACACTCCGGTGCCGCCTGCACCCTGTAGCCCACACAGCTTGCTGTAGCGCTCTATAACACTCCGGTGCCGCCTGCATCCTGTAGCCCACACAGCTTGCTGTAGCGCTCTCCAACACTCCGGTGCCGCCTGCACCCTGTAGCCCACACAGCTTGCTGTAGCGCTCTATAACACTCCGGTGCCACCTGCACCCTGTAGCCCACACAGCTTGCTGTAGCGCTCTCCAACACTCCGGTGCCGCCTGCACCCTGTAGCCCACACAGCTTGCTGTAGCGCTCTATAACACTCCGGTGCCACCTGCACCCTGTAGCCCACACAGCTTGCTGTAGCGCTCTCCAACACTCCGGTGCCGCCTGCACCCTTTAGCCCACACAGCTTGCTGTAGCGCTCTATAACACTCCGGTGCCGCCTGCACCCTGTAGCCCACACAGCTTGCTGTAGCGCTCTCCAACACTCCGGTGCTGCCTGCACCCTGTAGCCCACACAGCTTGCTGTAGCGCTCTATAACACTCCGGTGCTGCCTGCACCCTGTAGCCCACACAGCTTGCTGTAGCGCTCTCCAACACTCCGGTGCCGCCTGCACCCTGTAGCCCACACAGCTTGCTGTAGCGCTCTATAACACTCCGGTGCCACCTGCACCCTGTAGCCCACACAGCTTGCTGTAGCGCTCTCCAACACTCCGGTGCCGCCTGCACCCTGTAGCCCACACAGCTTGCTGTAGCGCTCTATAACACTCCGGTGCCGCCTGCACCCTGTAGCCCACACAGCTTGCTGTAGCGCTCTCCAACACTCCGGTGCTGCCTGCACCCTGTAGCCCACACAGCTTGCTGTAGCGCTCTCCAACACTCCGGTGCCGCCTGCACCCTGTAGCCCACACAGCTTGCTGTAGCGCTCTCCAACACTCCGGTGCCGCCTGCACCCTGTAGCCCACACAGCTTGCTGTAGCGCTCTATAACACTCCGGTGCCGCCTGCACCCTGTAGCCCACACAGCTTGCTGTAGCGCTCTATAACACTCCGGTGCCGCCTGCACCCTGTAGCCCACACAGCTTGCTGTAGCGCTCTATAACACTCCGGTGCCGCCTGCATCCTGTAGCCCACACAGCTTGCTGTAGCGCTCTATAACACTCCGGTGCCGCCTGCACCCTGTAGCCCACACAGCTTGCTGTAGCGCTCTATAACACTCCGGTGCCGCCTGCACCCTGTAGCCCACACAGCTTGCTGTAGCGCTCTCCAACACTCCGGTGCCGCCTGCACCCTGTAGCCCACACAGATTGCTGTAGCGCTCTCCAACACTCCGGTGCCGCCTGCACCCTGTAGCCCACACAGCTTGCTGTAGCGCTCTATAACACTCCAGTGCCGCCTGCACCCTGTAGCCCACACAGCTTGCTGTAGCGCTCTCCAACACTCCGGTGCCGCCTGCAACCTGTAGTCCACACAGCTTGCTGTAGCGCTCTCCAACACTCCGGTGCCGCCTGCACCCTGTAGCCCACACAGCTTGCTGTAGCGCTCTATAACACTCCGGTGCCACCTGCACCCTGTAGCCCACACAGCTTGCTGTAGCGCTCTCCAACACTCCGGTGCCGCCTGCACCCTGTAGCCCACACAGCTTGCTGTAGCGCTCTATAACACTCCGGTGCCGCCTGCACCCTGTAGCCCACACAGCTTGCTGTAGCGCTCTATAACACTCCGGTGCCGCCTGCACCCTGTAGCCCACACGGCTTGCTGTAGCGCTCTATAACACTCCGGTGCCACCTGCACCCTGTAGCCCACACAGCTTGCTGTAGCGCTCTATAACACTCCGGTGCTGCCTGCACCCTGTAGCCCACACAGCTTGCTGTAGCGCTCTATAACACTCCGGTGCCGCCTGCACCCTGTAGCCCACACAGCTTGCTGTAGCGCTCTATAACACTCCGGTGCTGCCTGCATCCTGTAGCCCACACAGCTTGCTGTAGCGCTCTCCAACACTCCGGTGCCGCCTGCACCCTGTAGCCCACACAGCTTGCTGTAGCGCTCTATAACACTCCGGTGCCGCCTGCACCCTGTAGCCCACACAGCTTGCTGTAGCGCTCTCCAACACTCCGGTGCCGCCTGCACCCTGTAGCCCACACAGATTGCTGTAGCGCTCTCCAACACTCCGGTGCCGCCTGCACCCTGTAGCCCACACAGCTTGCTGTAGCGCTCTATAACACTCCAGTGCCGCCTGCACCCTGTAGCCCACACAGCTTGCTGTAGCGCTCTCCAACACTCCGGTGCCGCCTGCAACCTGTAGTCCACACAGCTTGCTGTAGCGCTCTCCAACACTCCGGTGCCGCCTGCACCCTGTAGCCCACACAGCTTGCTGTAGCGCTCTATAACACTCCGGTGCCACCTGCACCCTGTAGCCCACACAGCTTGCTGTAGCGCTCTCCAACACTCCGGTGCCGCCTGCACCCTGTAGCCCACACAGCTTGCTGTAGCGCTCTATAACACTCCGGTGCCGCCTGCACCCTGTAGCCCACACAGCTTGCTGTAGCGCTCTATAACACTCCGGTGCCGCCTGCACCCTGTAGCCCACACGGCTTGCTGTAGCGCTCTCCAACACTCCGGTGCCGCCTGCACCCTGTAGCCCACACAGCTTGCTGTAGCGCTCTATAACACTCCGGTGCCACCTGCACCCTGTAGCCCACACAGCTTGCTGTAGCGCTCTCCAACACTCCGGTGCCGCCTGCACCCTGTAGCCCACACAGCTTGCTGTAGCGCTCTATAACACTCCGGTGCCGCCTGCACCCTGTAGCCCACACAGCTTGCTGTAGCGCTCTCCAACACTCCGGTGCCGCCTGCACCCTGTAGCCCACACAGCTTGCTGTAGCGCTCTATAACACTCCGGTGCCACCTGCACCCTGTAGCCCACACAGCTTGCTGTAGCGCTCTCCAACACTCCGGTGCCGCCTGCACCCTGTAGCCCACACAGCTTGCTGTAGCGCTCTATAACACTCCGGTGCCGCCTGCACCCTGTAGCCCACACAGCTTGCTGTAGCGCTCTCCAACACTCCGGTGCTGCCTGCACCCTGTAGCCCACACAGCTTGCTGTAGCGCTCTCCAACACTCCGGTGCCGCCTGCACCCTGTAGCCCACACAGCTTGCTGTAGCGCTCTATAACACTCCGGTGCCACCTGCACCCTGTAGCCCACACAGCTTGCTGTAGCGCTCTCCAACTCTCCGGTGCCGCCTGCACCCTGTAGCCCACACAGCTTGCTGTAGCGCTCTCCAACACTGCGGTGCCGCCTGCACCCTGTAGCCCACACAGCTTGCTGTAGCGCTCTATAACACTCCGGTGCCGCCTGCACCCTGTAGCCCACACAGCTTGCTGTAGCGCTCTCCAACACTCCGGTGCCGCCTGCACCCTGTAGCCCACACAGCTTGCTGTAGCGCTCTCCAACACTCCGGTGCCGCCTGCACCCTGTAGCCCACACAGATTGCTGTAGCGCTCTCCAACACTCCGGTGCCGCCTGCACCCTGTAGCCCACACAGCTTGCTGTAGCGCTCTATAACACTCCGGTGCCGCCTGCACCCTGTAGCCCACACGGCTTGCTGTAGCGCTCTATAACACTCCGGTGCCACCTGCACCCTGTAGCCCACACAGCTTGCTGTAGCGCTCTATAACACTCCGGTGCTGCCTGCACCCTGTAGCCCACACAGCTTGCTGTAGCGCTCTATAACACTCCGGTGCCGCCTGCACCCTGTAGCCCACACAGCTTGCTGTAGCGCTCTCCAACACTCCGGTGCCGCCTGCACCCTGTAGCCCACACAGCTTGCTGTAGCGCTCTCCAACACTCCGGTGCCGCCTGCACCCTGTAGCCCACACAGCTTGCTGTAGCGCTCTCCAACACTCCGGTGCCGCCTGCACCCTGTAGCCCACACAGCTTGCTGTAGCGCTCTCCAACACTCCGGTGCCGTCTGCACCCTGTAGCCCACACAGCTTGCTGTAGCGCTCTCCAACACTCCGGTGCCGCCTGCACCCTGTAGCCCACACAGATTGCTGTAGCGCTCTCCAACACTCCGGTGCCGCCTGCACCCTGTAGCCCACACAGCTTGCTGTAGCGCTCTATAACACTCCAGTGCCGCCTGCACCCTGTAGCCCACACAGCTTGCTGTAGCGCTCTCCAACACTCCGGTGCCGCCTGCAACCTGTAGTCCACACAGCTTGCTGTAGCGCTCTCCAACACTCCGGTGCCACCTGCACCCTGTAGCCCACACAGCTTGCTGTAGCGCTCTATAACACTCCGGTGCCACCTGCACCCTGTAGCCCACACAGCTTGCTGTAGCGCTCTATAACACTCCGGTGCTGCCTGCACCCTGTAGCCCACACAGCTTGCTGTAGCGCTCTATAACACTCCGGTGCCGCCTGCACCCTGTAGCCCACACAGCTTGCTGTAGCGCTCTCCAACACTCCGGTGCCGCCTGCACCCTGTAGCCCACACAGCTTGCTGTAGCGCTCTCCAACACTCCGGTGCCGCCTGCACCCTGTAGCCCACACAGATTGCTGTAGCGCTCTCCAACACTCCGGTGCCGCCTGCACCCTGTAGCCCACACAGCTTGCTGTAGCGCTCTATAACACTCCAGTGCCGCCTGCACCCTGTAGCCCACA
Source organism: Gastrophryne carolinensis (assembly GCA_027917425.1). NCBI lineage: Eukaryota > Metazoa > Chordata > Amphibia > Anura > Microhylidae > Gastrophryne > Gastrophryne carolinensis. The sequence goes on from CM051241.1 coordinate 196,039,889, forward strand.
CAGCTTGCTGTAGCGCTCTCCAACACTCCGGTGCCGCCTGCAACCTGTAGTCCACACAGCTTGCTGTAGCGCTCTCCAACACTCCGGTGCCGCCTGCACCCTGTAGCCCACACAGCTTGCTGTAGCGCTCTATAACACTCCGGTGCCACCTGCACCCTGTAGCCCACACAGCTTGCTGTAGCGCTCTCCAACACTCCGGTGCCGCCTGCACCCTGTAGCCCACACAGCTTGCTGTAGCGCTCTATAACACTCCGGTGCCGCCTGCACCCTGTAGCCCACACAGCTTGCTGTAGCGCTCTATAACACTCCGGTGCCGCCTGCACCCTGTAGCCCACACGGCTTGCTGTAGCGCTCTATAACACTCCGGTGCCACCTGCACCCTGTAGCCCACACAGCTTGCTGTAGCGCTCTATAACACTCCGGTGCTGCCTGCACCCTGTAGCCCACACAGCTTGCTGTAGCGCTCTATAACACTCCGGTGCCGCCTGCACCCTGTAGCCCACACAGCTTGCTGTAGCGCTCTATAACACTCCGGTGCCGCCTGCATCCTGTAGCCCACACAGCTTGCTGTAGCGCTCTATAACACTCCGGTGCCGCCTGCACCCTGTAGCCCACACAGCTTGCTGTAGCGCTCTATAACACTCCGGTGCCGCCTGCATCCTGTAGCCCACACAGCTTGCTGTAGCGCTCTCCAACACTCCGGTGCCGCCTGCACCCTGTAGCCCACACAGCTTGCTGTAGCGCTCTATAACACTCCGGTGCCACCTGCACCCTGTAGCCCACACAGCTTGCTGTAGCGCTCTCCAACACTCCGGTGCCGCCTGCACCCTGTAGCCCACACAGCTTGCTGTAGCGCTCTATAACACTCCGGTGCCGCCTGCACCCTGTAGCCCACACAGCTTGCTGTAGCGCTCTCCAACACTCCGGTGCCGCCTGCACCCTGTAGCCCACACAGATTGCTGTAGCGCTCTCCAACACTCCGGTGCCGCCTGCACCCTGTAGCCCACACAGCTTGCTGTAGCGCTCTATAACACTCCAGTGCCGCCTGCACCCTGTAGCCCACACAGCTTGCTGTAGCGCTCTCCAACACTCCGGTGCCGCCTGCAACCTGTAGTCCACACAGCTTGCTGTAGCGCTCTCCAACACTCCGGTGCCGCCTGCACCCTGTAGCCCACACAGCTTGCTGTAGCGCTCTATAACACTCCGGTGTCGCCTGCACCCTGTAGTCCACACAGCTTGCTGTAGCGCTCTCCAACACTCCGGTGCCGCCTGCACCCTGTAGCCCACACAGCTTGCTGTAGCGCTCTATAACACTCCGGTGCCACCTGCACCCTGTAGCCCACACAGCTTGCTGTAGCGCTCTCCAACACTCCGGTGCCGCCTGCACCCTGTAGCCCACACAGCTTGCTGTAGCGCTCTATAACACTCCGGTGCCGCCTGCACCCTGTAGCCCACACAGCTTGCTGTAGCGCTCTATAACACTCCGGTGCCGCCTGCACCCTGTAGCCCACACGGCTTGCTGTAGCGCTCTCCAACACTCCGGTGCCGCCTGCACCCTGTAGCCCACACAGCTTGCTGTAGCGCTCTATAACACTCCGGTGCCACCTGCACCCTGTAGCCCACACAGCTTGCTGTAGCGCTCTCCAACACTCCGGTGCCGCCTGCACCCTTTAGCCCACACAGCTTGCTGTAGCGCTCTATAACACTCCGGTGCCGCCTGCACCCTGTAGCCCACACAGCTTGCTGTAGCGCTCTCCAACACTCCGGTGCTGCCTGCACCCTGTAGCCCACACAGCTTGCTGTAGCGCTCTATAACACTCCGGTGCTGCCTGCACCCTGTAGCCCACACAGCTTGCTGTAGCGCTCTCCAACACTCCGGTGCCGCCTGCACCCTGTAGCCCACACAGCTTGCTGTAGCGCTCTATAACACTCCGGTGCCACCTGCACCCTGTAGCCCACACAGCTTGCTGTAGCGCTCTCCAACACTCCGGTGCCGCCTGCACCCTGTAGCCCACACAGCTTGCTGTAGCGCTCTATAACACTCCGGTGCCGCCTGCACCCTGTAGCCCACACAGCTTGCTGTAGCGCTCTCCAACACTCCGGTGCTGCCTGCACCCTGTAGCCCACACAGCTTGCTGTAGCGCTCTCCAACACTCCGGTGCCGCCTGCACCCTGTAGCCCACACAGCTTGCTGTAGCGCTCTATAACACTCCGGTGCCGCCTGCACCCTGTAGCCCACACAGCTTGCTGTAGCGCTCTCCAACACTCCGGTGCCGCCTGCACCCTGTAGCCCACACAGCTTGCTGTAGCGCTCTATAACACTCCGGTGCCGCCTGCACCCTGTAGCCCACACAGCTTGCTGTAGCGCTCTATAACACTCCGGTGCCGCCTGCACCCTGTAGCCCACACAGCTTGCTGTAGCGCTCTATAACACTCCGGTGCCGCCTGCATCCTGTAGCCCACACAGCTTGCTGTAGCGCTCTATAACACTCCGGTGCCGCCTGCACCCTGTAGCCCACACAGCTACCTGGCTGACGGCTCTCCTCAGCCTGACCATCCTCAGTGCACCCTAATACTCGGCAAGTCCACAACAGCAGCCCTCACCTGCGGCTCATCAGCACCTTGGGCCAAGAAGCTTTTTTGCGCTCCCTGGCCTGCTTCAGATTAACCCTTCGTTAACCTTTTCATCAGTCGGATCTCTACATCAACTATAGTTTTTTTCAAGTTTTACCCTATTCCTTTGTTAGTTAATGTATCTACAGACAACACCCCAGTTTAACTAAATAGGTGAACCTTTATCTAGCAGAGGAGCTTTTTGATGGACAATAGTCCCAAATAACATATTTAAAGAAATTCAAACTCCGACTGTATTCTGTTTCAAATTTGACTAAAGGAATATTTTCTTTTTATTTTCCACATTCCACCAAGATCTATAATTAAAAAACGTGCCGACATTTTACTGTCCTGGAACCGTATTGCAGGTCTCATGTTGTTTCGATTTTTTTTTTACAAATGTTTCTCACCCCAGGGCATATTCATTTTGGTGTTTACAGGATAAATGTAGGCAAAAATGAAAATCTTCTTTCTGCACTTCTATCCGCGGCATACAGGATTTATTATTCTGCAGCCCCCTTGGAGGAGTCCTGGTCCATGGATGTGAGACACACAGAAGATTGCAGGTAGTGAAAGATAATGGGGGAGCTCTGCCAGGAGCTAGTTGTTGGGGGTGCATTGCCAAGAAGCCTCCTTAGAGGAGTCCTGGTCCAGGGAAGAGGGTAAGTAAGCTGATTATATGTGCAAAACTAAGGTTTTGGATAGGGGAAAAAGTAATCTTACATCGTGGAGTGAACATGTTTGGAACCTGGGAGAAAGGCAAAAGCTAGGGTGAGATTGAGGAAAAGATCTCCCTGAGGGCCACTTGCCCATGTAGCTAAGTCACCACATGAAGGGGTCCTGGTCTAAGGAAATGGATGGTAAAAATGAACAGTGATCATCCATGTTATGGCAATGCACAGATATTTGGGGGTAAAATTAGTAGACCAAGCCATAGAGCCAGGAAATGGGTAAGTAGGTCTGTTACGGAAACATACAAAAGTGTACTTAGCAGCCAGCCCACCACCTGGAGGGATCCTGGTCCAGGGAAGTAGTATTTTGGGGACTCAAAAATAAGAGTAGGGACCACAATAAACACAGAGTGCCTTGTCGGGGCGGTGTGGCTTCCACATGTATCTGCAGATATGTGCAACCAAATCTCTGTCTTTCCACACAGCTAGACATGTTTGGTGCTTAATACTTGGATGATGAGAGGGTTAAACTGGGCGGTAAATTGGTTCCCAGGCCCTGAATAATAATGATGATGATTTTGTATAAATAATAGTGATGGAGCTACTCCCACCCCCTTTGCTCTTGCGAAGTAGTATTTTACTTGTAACTTAAAGAGGGACAACAGGAATTTCACTTTGCTGTGTGTTGTTCCTCTCATGCAGGACATCCCAAACTAGGACAGCCCACTGTGTGTATGCCCATAGTTCGACCTTCACCCTCAGGCGTTCCTTAGGCACAGGCTTGGCCGAAAATGAGTGCGCTGATTGGCTGAGCGGCATACACAGCTAATCAGCACAATTGATTTCACCCGGCCGCACCCCCACTCTGTTCCTAGCTGTGGCGTGCCCGTGCCTGCCATTCAGAAAGGCCTGGCACGAGTACGTGCACAGCTAGAGGTGAGTGGAGATGTGCTCACAGTGCAGATACACAGCAAGGGCTACTGGAGCAGGTGATCTGGGGGTTTGCCCCAGGGATGCCCCAGGGAGTGGAGTCTTTTAAGTTCTCTTTAATTTTCATTGGGCCTTTAAGAACTATACATGCAGATATATCTATCTATCCTGAACTCTGCTGCTCGCCTCATCCATCTCTCCTCTCACTCCTCCAGTTCTGCTCCTCCATCCCTCCAATCTATCCTGAACTCTGCTGCTCGCCTCATCCATCTCTCCTCTCGCTCCTCCAGCTCTGCTCCTCCATCCCTCCAATCTATCCTGAACTCTGCTGCTCGCCTCATCCATCTCTCCTCTCACTCCTCCAGCTCTGCTCCTCCATCCCTCCAATCTATCCTGAACTCTGCTGCTCGCCTCATCCATCTCTCCTCTCACTCCTCCAGTTCTGCTCCTCCATCCCTCCAATCTATCCTGAACTCTGCTGCTCGCCTCATCCATCTCTCCTCTCGCTCCTCCAGTTCTGCTCCTCCATCCCTCCAATCTATCCTGAACTCTGCTGCCCGCCTCATCCATCTCTCCTCTCGCTCCTCCAGCTCTGCTCCTCCATCCCTCCAATCTATCCTGAACTCTGCTGCTCGCCTCATCCATCTCTCCTCTCGCTCCTCCAGTTCTGCGCCTCTCTGCCAATCCCTACACTGGCTGCCAGTCCCACAGCGAATCCTGTTCAAAACTCTAACTCTCGCCTACAAAGCTCTTTCCAACCAGGCCCCTCCCTACATCTCATCTCTAATCCAACAATATCAACCTAGACGCAGCCTCCGCTCTTCTGCCGACCTTCTCCTGTCCTCCACCCTGGTCACCTCCTCTCACGCCCGCCTCCAGGACTTCTCACGTGCAACTTCAATCTTCTGGAATGCCCTCCCGCACCCAATCCGCCACTCCACAACCCTCAAAACCTTCAAAGGCGCCCTTAAAACTCACTTATTCAGACAAGCATATAATCTGGCCTAACCAATCTTCTAAAGGCCACAAAGCTCAATACTGACTGTTTGTGATCCTTCCCCCTCATCTTCACCCCTCTTCCTTTACACTGTAAGCTCCTCGGGGGCGGGGCTCTCTCCCCTATTGTATCTTGTACTCAGAATATCCATTGTCAACTCTGTAAAACTGCATTTGAAATAGTATATGTACCGTATGTTTCTACCCTGTCTGTAATTACTACTTTGTAAAGCGCTAGGGAAGATGATGGCGCTATATAAATAAACAATAATAATAATAATATGCAGCCACACGAGTTGATGTCTCCTCATCTCCAGTCTTACCACATATGTTCTTCCTGCCCATAATCCATTTTATGTTGGAATTATTATTCAGTAGCCCACTTGTTTTGGTCCAGGGATATTGGTAATAAAGACAGTAAGGCACAGAAGAGTTGGGGTGGACAGATGGGAGGGGTTCTGCTGATACCATAAGAAAACTGCTGGGGGAAGACACCAAGGCCCCACTTAGAGGAATCCTGGTCTAAGAGGCCAATTAGGGGAACACACAGAAGGTTGTGGGTCAAAAAAAGGGAAAGGTGCTATGTTATCAATGTTATCAAGTTCCAGGGAAATAATTAAACTGGACCTTCAGCATCATTTAATGAAAAGCCCAAACCCTGAAAAAACTGTTCCCCAACATCTAAAATTAATTTCTTAACTTTTTAGTCGCCCCACTGGGCTTCAACTCTGTTCAGAGCTCTAGGATACGGGTCTCAGAAGTATACAAGTAACATGCTGAGGAGAGTGCGGGGGGGGGGGGGTCGGGGTTATAGCTGTGCTTTGCACACATAGAGCAGAGCTGGGGTCAGGAAAAGGACAGCAACCCCAGAATGCAGAGCAGCTTATTCAGAAGACACTTCCTGTCTGCCTGTCAGCCTGAGACCCCATGAGCCACCATCTTGGAGGTTAAAAGGTTAAAAATGAACACAATTACTGCAGGTAGGATGATTTTTAATGTGGGCAATCTGTATGTACAGGGTGGGGGAAACATATAAGATATGCTCTTATTCAGGGTAAAGGTCGCTTTAAAGTGGACCAACACCCAGTATTTTGACTATCCTGGGTTTTGGTCCACTTCGGTGGGGCACCCCGATCGGGGGTGCCCCGCTGTGTGAAACCCCCCAGAAAGCCCCAAAAACTCATCTCTCCCCGCTCCCATGTGACCGCTGCAGCCAATCCCCGCCGACGGACAGGCGAGGTCCGTCGACCTTGCGCGTCACTCTTACAGGGAGCGCGCCAGCGCCGGCCATTCACAAACGCCCCGCTAGAGGGATGTGCGAGCTGCAGCGGTGGCTCACGCATGCGCCGCTGGATCAAGGAGCAGGTAGAGATTTCGGGACTTTCTGGGGGGTTTCACACACCGATCGGGGTGCCCCCGCAGGCCTGATGCTGATCGGCCCGGGAATCTTGTAGATTCCGGGCCGATCAGCATCGGGTGTTGATCCACTTTAAATAGGCCAATTAGGGGAACAAACAGGTTTGGGTAGAGAAAAGGAAGGAGGGTTTCCTGGTATGGGCCAGCTGTAGTAGGGCACAATTTAGGCAGGTCCTGGTATACTACATGTACCAACTCAAGTTGCCATTGTCAATCTAAGAACTTTACATTCAGCTATGCGGCCACACCACTCAGTGTCCCCTCATCTCTAGTCTTGTATCTGTTTCTCGCACTTCCATCCCTGGCATGCAGGATTTATTCCAGCACACTTAGAGGAGATATGGTCAATGGAGGTAGGTAAGTAGGTCAGTTTGTGGCTAGGTTGCAGGGAGAAAGAACAAGGGCCTACATGCCCTAACAGCCACACAGTAAACTTTACTTGTCTGCAGTTGTACTGCAACACTCAGCATTACTTACCACTCCCATCACTTAAAACCGGACCAACACCCACTTTTACTTTTAACGGGTGTTGATCCCGCTGTTTAGTGATCACAAAAAGCTGGGGGGGGGGGGGCATCTAGAATGCGGGCGCCCCCCTCGCAGCTAACGGCACATTAAGCTCGTAATAGTCACATTCATTACGAGCCCACGGCAACAACGGAGTCCCGCGATTGGCCGCCAGGTGGCCACTTGGGCAGGTCCTGCCGGTGGCCAGCGCAGAGGACACGACTGTGGCCCACTGTGGCTGAGCATGGTTTTTGATACACTGTGATTCCTTTGTCTATTCCTGACCTGGTCCTTTGACCTGGCAGCAGATATGTGGACATTAAGAGCCAGTGATTGGATGATGCAGGAGGAGGAGGAGAGATCCAGCCCATTACTTGGGTCCAGGCAAGCCTGCATAATATAAGCCTGAGGAAGTGGGAAGCATGCCTACGGAACATGTGGCTCTTGGGGTGGTATGCGGTGGGGAGACCTTCTTGGTTTTATTTGGTTGTATTTTGGTTTCATTTCGTGACCTATACTGTGGTTCAAATAATAGGACATGAGCACACTTTGGTTATGATGATGATGGGGGATTGATTTTGATACTGTTATTTGTGATTGTTATATAAGCATTGAATTGTGTTAGTTTCTTTATCTTGATGGGATTGATTCAATTTCAGATTGGTTACAATCAAATGTATTTTTTGATTGTTTTCACTTGCACTTTACAGCACATATATATTTTTATGATCCAAATCATAGGCAGGTTTTGCACAGTACATGCACATGGTTTCATATACCGTATATATCAGAAACTTTTTTTTTTTTTTACGCGTTTCCCTATTTTGTTGTAGTCGCGGGACTCTGCTCTCACTGTGGGTTTGTAATAAATGTTATTATTACGAGCTTAAAGTGGACCAACACCCGGGGGCGTGGCTATGTAGTGGAACTGACTGGTCGCAAGGCACGAGGGCTCCTGACAACCATCCTGAGAAAACCCCATAAAAACCCTTCTAACGCCCTATTCTGGTGGTGGGGACCTTCCACAACGGTTCCCGGAGTACCTGGCAGTGGTTGCTGCGACGATCTGCTCGGCTGGATCGCCTGACACATCCTGCGGCCTTGTCTGACTTGCCGTGGCGCCATTCTTGGGGGCGGAGGTGAACAGCGTGGACACTTGCTGACCTGAAGGATCGTTCCCCGCTGGCTGTTGGAGGTGAGGGCTTGCCGGGCTGAGGCCACCCGATCGGATCCTTGGGAACTGGGCAGTGTGTGCGGCTCCGCTGAGGCTCGTCCTTCCCCGTCCGCACCGCACCAGTACTGAGCCGCCTGTCCCCTGTGGCGGCGGAGGCTGTCAGCTTCCCCGCTGCTCTGCTGGGGGCCTACCACCCCCCCCCCCCGTCTCGCGCTGCGGCGGTGGCGCCTGACACATGTATGCCGACTTCCTCCGCTGACTCCCCTGTCGTCGGCCTCACGGATCACCGCTGCCTCCTGTGCACCGGCTGGTGCTTGCTGCTGCGGGCGGAGGTGTGCTGCCCCTGCCCCTGAGAGTGCCTGTTTCGGCTGTGCCCCCCCTCTTCTCTCCCTGGAAAGCGGTATTCTGCTGCCCACGTGTTTGTGGATCCCTGCGCCCTTAGGATTGCTGGTCCGTCGGCCACAGTGGGGGGAAGTAGCCTGCTAATAAAAAGGAGGACTGTGAACTGGATCATAGGAGCTGGGATCTCTGCCCTCCTGTGGGGTCTGTGGAAACCTCTTTGGAGCTGGAGGCGGGTCTGAAGCTCGGCTGGGGACCCTCACAGTGTGACGGCCTTGTACTCCGCCCAGTGCTGCCAATAGCAATTGCCCTGTGGGTGTGCACCCCCCCCCCCCTCCTGTTGATAAGGCTGAAAGTGGGATCAGGTGCTACCTGGCGCTCCACATCCCCTGGTTCATTAGCCTCGAGATTACCCCCAGGAATAGGAAAGGGGCAGAGCAACATACCAGGCAGACACCATCTATTTATGAGAGGCAATAAACAGAGGCGCATGGTGCTCCTGAGTGGCGGCACGCAAACCATGGCCGAGTCACCCACTAAACACTCTGGGTCTCCTACTTCGGATCCTGACAATGCTGCAATAATTTGTGAACAAAAGACAAAGAATACCGCGCTATTGTAAACTAAAAAAGCTGCAACGTGCAAAAGCTGGAGTCCTCCTACCCAGACACAAGGCTAAAACAATTTTTTGATAAACAAAAAGCACAGAGCTATACAACAGTCCTCAAAAAGTCCTATTCCTTGAAGAGTTGATTTTTCAAAGGTTAAATGACACCCGGTGACTCTTTAAATCCAGTGCACATCCACCACCTGACAGACAGGAGGCTTACCAGAATCAGGCAAGAATTAGGCTTTTCATCCACAAAACTCCAAGGATATTTCCTTTGCTTTTAACCCGGGGATGTGGACACAATTTATTATGAAGTTCACTCCATCCAGTGTAAACATTCAACCTCCACACTCAAGATATCAAAGATTATTGGTCCAGAGACATGGGGAAAGGATGAAGAAAAGAAAATCTAGTGCAACACCGCTAATAAATAAAACAATTTATTCTAGAAGCAATTGCACTCACATGTCACTCCATACAGTAAAGGCACATCTGAATGCTTAAAATTGTCAGCGACTCTCACCGCCAGGTCTCTCATCCACCGAAGCAGACGACCAGACAATAGTTTCCATGAAAAGAATGCTGCTAACCAACGCGTTTCACCCCAGTATGGGCTTTGACCAGGTGCTGCAATAATGGCGGCTATTACGAATTGCCAAAGTGTGCTTACAGCTAAATTTGATAATCTACAGGAACAACTAAATTACTTTAAGCATGACCTAGACAAGGTGAAGGATAGAGCAAAGGAGTCGGAGAGAAGAATTGGAGAGGGGGAGGATAGCTTATCAAATGTCACCTCGACGGTGGATTCCCTGAGACGCCAGGTGAAGATCCTCACGGAACGGGCGGAGGATGCTGAGAACCGTTCCAGACGCAATAACATCAGAGTTATGGGACTGCCGGAGAGGGTGGAGGGGAATGCTCCTGAAAGATTTATTGAAAATCTCATCCAAAATATGGTGGCGCCGGAGGGCCTTTCTCCTTTCCTTGTGGTTGAGAGAGCATATCGAATTCCATTTAGGCCTCCGCCGCCCGGAGCCCCACCCCGCCCCTTTATCTTGAAACTCCTGAGCTTTAGAGACAAGGACACTGTATTGATGGCGGCTTGGAAGCAAAAGGATATCCTATTTAATGGGGCGAGATTGTCCTTCTTTCCGGATTTCACGTCCGAGGTGCAGAGACAGCGCCAAACCTTCAATGAGGTGAGGGCACGACTCCGGGGGAAAAACATCAAATACGCCATGCTCTTTCCTGCGAAACTGCGAGTCCAGGATGGAACTACCACAAGGTTTTTCCTCACAGCTGAAGAGGCCAACGACTGGATAGACTCACTTCCCGCAGCCTAAAGGCCGAATATGCATAGCTGATCCAAATGGAACACTATTACTCTGGTTTCGCCTAACTTTTCTGCTGTTTGGTTATCATACCAGGGGAGCCTGAGGATTGTTTTTCATGGGACCACCGGTCTCTCCTCCCTTACCCGGGTTGGGGGCCCCTGTCCCCCTCCCCCGTTCTCAACCGTTATTATCCGTTACCGGTTCTTCACCTTCCTTTTCTCCCCTCAAGCATATGTTGGCTGGGTTCCATGGGGATGATTATCCTTTATTATCCCTCTGTGTGACTGCCTTCACTGACCACGGATCGCCAACACTACAGTTAACCAGTGTTTTTTTGTCTTTTAGGTTAAGGGATTAAGCTCGCCTTAGTTTGGGTTTGGTAGAGCCGGGTGGGTTTGGGTTGTTACCTCAGGGCACAACGCTGTTGTTGAGCCCCAGAGGTCAAGGGAAGGTTATTGTTATTGTTACTACTACTACTGCTACTGTTCCTTTTTTATTGTATAGTGAATTTGGTGTGGTGTGTGAGTGCTGGTGTGAATGGGTTGGCCTGCTGCTATGAGGTCTTGGAGGGGGCTGCGAGATGCTGGGATATGATGTACTTCCCTGGCAAAATTGACTATTACCGCAAGGCTAGATGGAATGTAAGGTGATTTCATGTAATGTGCGAGGTCTTAATGATCGCATAAAGAGGTCTACCGTGTTTCAATTCCTGAAACGCCATAGCCCTGACATCATAATTTTACAAGAGACCCATTTACTGGGCCAGAAAGCGATGTCCATCAAAAAACCCTGGATAGCGCAGCTGTTTCATTCCCACTACTCTAACTATGCCAGGGGGGTATCAATCCTAGTGGCTAAGCATCTCCCCTTTACCCTTCTATCGATTTGCTCTGACCCTAAGGGACGTTTTGTCATAATGCATGCTAAAATACATGATATTTATATTTTGGTGGTAGGCTTATATATTCCGCCCCCTTTGATGTGCACTTTCTCCAGGAGATCATGGATAAAGTTGCCGCCTTCCCGCCTGACCCTCTATTGCTCATGAGGAACTTTAATATGATCCTGGATAGATCCCTAGACCAACTGACCCCTGGGGTGGGCCCAACTACGGCATTGGCTGCCTGGGCTGAGGCCCTGGGTTTAACTGAACTGTGGAGATGGAAACATCCAAACGACAGAGCATTCTCTTGTCATTCCGCCTCCCACAAATCGCTTTCGCGAATTGATTTGGCTTTTGCATCCGGGTGCCTCCTGGCTAGGGTGGTGGCTAGTGAATACTTGCCAAGAGGTATATCGGACCACTCGCCATTAATGGTGTCTTTACGCATGTCTGGGACCCAAATTGGTGTAAGAAGATGGGCTCTTAACCCCTTATGGCTAGAAGATGAAGAAGTCTGCAGCACCCTATTAAGAGATCAAGAAGTGTATTGGCAATGCAATGGGTAGGAAACCTCAATTAACACTCGGTGGGATGCGTTTAAATCGGTGGTCAGGGGGAGTGCTATAAGTGCCATTAAGGGAGTTAGGGTGAAACGAGGGAGGTCAATTCGGGAATTGGAGGAGAAAATGGCTGGGGCAGAAGAGGAGTTTGTGCTATCAGCGATGCCTGTGAATCATAAACTACTTAAATCACTCCAAAGAGAATATAACCTTGCATTAACTGAGTCCACAAGGAAGATATTATTACTAAAACAGCAAACAATTTTTGAAAAGGGGGATAAAAATGGGAGAACCTTGGCATACCTTTCGAGAGTAGAGTGCCCGCAAACGCAAATAGCCGGTATTACAAACCAGACCCAATTTATAACTGATTTGGAAGGGATATCCAACCACTACTACAGTCAGTTATACTCTTCTAGGGTGCAATATGACTCGGTAGCTCTAGACACCTATCTCGGAAACATAAATCTTCCGTCTCTGTCAGCTGCGGATAGTGCGGTGCTGGATGGTCCAATAACGTCCGAGGAAATTAGGAAAGCAATCGCTCTGATGTCTGGCCGGAAGGCTCCTGGGCCGGACGGTTTGCCCTCAGAATGGTATAAAAAGTACGGTGATGCTGTGGTGCCCAGACTTTTGGAGGTTTTCTCTGAAGCTCTGCAATCTGAAACCCTACCCGAATCTTTTGCACAGGCAATTATTACTTTGATATACAAAGATGGTAAACCTCGAGATTCTTGCAGTTCGTATAGGCCGATCTCTCTTTTGAATCAGGATGCCAAGGTTCTCGCTAAGATTTTGGCGCTCCGACTGAACACGGTAATTCTCTCGCTTATAGGGCCAGATCAATCCGGCTTTATGCCTGGCCGAACGACAAGCATTACTCTAAGGAGGCTGTTCAGTAACTTGCAAATTTGTCATGATAATGCTGGGAGCAGGGTGGTTATATCCCTTGACAATGAAAAGGCCTTCGACTCGAATGGCCTTATCTATGGGCTGTTCTGACCAAATTTGGCCTTCCTCCGACCTATATTAAATATGTGCAATTACTGTACAAGAACCACAGGGCGAGGGTAAGGGTGAATGGAGTTACAACGGCTGAATTTTCCCTGCATCGAGGCACAAGACAGGGGTGTCCTCTCTCCCCCTTGCTATTTGCGCTTGCCATTGAACCCCTGGCATCGTTAATTAGAGGTTCCTCGGGAATTCAGGGTTGGAGATTGGGTCCCACTATCGAAAAGGTTTCCATGTACGCTGACGACACCCTTATTTATCTGGCTGATGCTGGCAGTTCCCTGGAGGCGCTTCTGGATGTGATAGCTAAATTTGGGATGTTCTCTGGATTAAAAGTTAATTTGGAGAAATCTAGTTTGTATTTGGTAGACAAGCCAGGGGACACTCAGATCTCTTTGGCTTCATCACTTCAAGTAGTGGACCGGTTTAGATATCTGGGAGTCATTATACATGGGGTCCCCTCAAAATTCATGGAGCTGAATATATGCCCGGTGATTGATGTTCTCAGGAGGAAGACTGCTCAATGGGCATCTCTCCCCCTCTCAGTGATCGGTCGGATTAATATTTTCAAAATGGTTTTCCTCCCCAAATTTTTATACATCTATCAGGCCTCACCTGCTGTGCTGCCAGCTGCTCATTCCCGAATACTAGATTCCATACTATTTCAGTTTATCTGGGGCACCTCTCCCCCCAAAATTAATAGGTCTATCCTCAGAAGGCCTCTGAAAGCTGGGGGCCAACAGTGCCACATATGTTACTTTATTTTTACGCTGCCCAACTAGTCTACACTACGTGGTGGATGGACCCCTCAGCGACCAATCCAGTGACTGCCCTGGAGGCTTCCTTGTTGGGACCAGTGGCCCCCCTGCAGACTCTGGTATATAGGGGAGCTAAGGGCCTCCCACACGCTACTACATGTATGAGAACCACCCTGCATGTCTGGCATAAAGTGCATGATTTGGGGAGGTCTTCCCGCTCTCCTTTAGAATGGTCCCCCAATACACCTCTGTGGGACAACCCTAAGTTGCCTGAACTGATGTCCCTTCCAGACACTGTCTTTTGGAAGCGCCGAGGAATTACATCGCTGAAACAGATACTGTCTGGAGGGACATTGATGTCATATGAGCAACTATGTCATGAGTTTGCGCTATCTCCAAGGGATTTTTTTAGATACCTGCAGCTTCGGCATGCTCTCAGGTCCCAGATCCCTTTGGAGGGACTGCAATTAGTGGAGTCAGCGGTTGAGGCTATGGTAAGATCCAAGGACCTCGACAAACCCACCTCAACATTGTATTCTGCCCTCCTCTTAAGTCTCCCCTCCCCACTGGATAGAGCAATGGAAAACTGGAAAACACTTATCCCAGACCTTGATCAGGGAGACTGGGAGGAGGCAATAGACAATTTGTACACATCAGTTATAGATTCAAGGGATAGATTAATCCAAGCTAAATGGCTTCATCAGGCTTATCTGACCCCGGATAGGCTTAAGAGAATGGGCCTGTTGGGGTCAGACCTGTGTCCCAGATGCAATGCCAGTGCGGGCACCTTAAGACATATGATTTGGGAGTGCCGGGTGATCTCTGCCTTCTGGGATGGGGTATCTAGCTTCATACATACTTCTGTAGGGCTACCAGTTACGAAATCAGCTGCCTTCTGCTTACTAAGCATAGTGGAGCCCATGTTGGATGGGGGGCCACAGAGAGTTCTCTTACGTTTGTTAGCTTTTTATGCACGCAAATGTATTTTATTGAACTGGAAACATCCAAATGTGCCAACTCTGTCGGGCTGGAAAAGCCTGATAAACGGGAAATTAGTCCTATATAAGATGACTTACCAGGCAAGGGGATGTCCTAACAAATGCGAGCAGGTGTGGGAGGCGTGGCTTAGTGCCTCTGACTCCGTCACTGATTAGATGTAATCACTTTTCCCTCTCATGCTTCCTTCTTTGACCTCAAAACACCCAACTTTTATACTGAAGAAAGACGATCAGCCAGCACTCCAAAAGATATTGTATTCAAATCCAACAGGTCAATATCACAGCAAAGACCAAAAAGATCCAACAAAATCCAACGTTTCGGGGCATCTAGCGCCCCTTCATCAGGGAGCAAAAACAAGGGAGCCACCGCCGGCCACAGCACCCACTACAACGCTAGGTAAGAGTGCTTCTGTGGAATCTGACATTGTCAACTTTTATACTGACAATCGTAGGCGATAGCAGGCGAGGATGAATGTGTGTGACTGTGGTGTGGGTGTGCTGTGTTGGTTTTTAATTTTGACTGTATCTCTGTTGGTTGTTTTTGCCTTTGTGTATGTTAACTTTTTCTATGTATGTATATGCATATGTATATGTTTATGCCCCCCCCCCTTTGAGGGGAGGGCTGTAATGGTAAGTTGTTGTAACCTAACTTGAAAGCATAAATAAAAATTTATAAATAAAAAATCGGGATGCCCCGCTGTGTGAAACCCCCCAGGACGCCCACAAACCTTACCTTCTCCCCGTTCCAACGGCGCATGCGCAGGCCACGGCCGCCTCTCGCGCTTCCCTCTAGCAGGGCGCGCACCCGCGCCGGCGTGGACGCGCTCCCTGTTAGAAGGAAGCGCGAGAGGCGGCCTACAGCATGCTCAGAGCCGCTGTGGTTGTCCGTTGGTTGTCCTTACATACCACAACGGCTCTGAGCGCTCTGATTGGACGAGCGCTCGCGTGGGAGCGGGGTGAGGTGAGTTTTTTTGGGTGTTCTGGGGGGTTTCACACAGAAGTGGACCAAAACCCAGGATAGGGAAAATCCTGGGTGTTGGTCCACTTTAATGTGCCGTTAGCTGCTTTTTGCCATCACCAAACAGTGGGACCGACACCTGTTATAGTAAAAACGGGTGTTGGTCCAGTTTAAGAAAAAGCACTTTATCTGATCAACAACAATAAAGTTCAAGCTGCTGTTGTCCCTTTAAGAACCTTTCCATGCAGCTATGCGGCCGCACATCTGTATGTCCCCTCATCCTCAGTCTTAAATCCTCTTCCTGCATTTCCGTCCCCAGCATGCAGGATTTATTCTTCTGCAGCCCATCTCTCAGGTAGTAAAACTGACAGCACGAGCACTGAGTCAATTGACTTTGTCATTCACGTTATGGTCTAAGCAACGGAGGCCGAGGCGGGAAGTTGTAGCCGCCGAGCTCCATCAACCTTGAAGCGGCACACGCTGTATATTCATAATGTTAATATTGTGACTTTAAAGCACCGCATTGCTCATGGATAAATCTGGTGGCAGACGCGCTTTTTCTCGGGTCACTGGCAGATTTACTTCAGGTACAATAACTCTGCTGTGTTTTATGCACCGTAAGCAGGTCACTGTAACCTCATTCTGCTTATCGGTGTCCGATCAGCTCCGCTCGCATTCCTTGTGCTGACATGTGGAGAGCTGCCATTCCTGCCACTCTGTCTCGAGTCATATATGGTCTATCTTTATCTTTTATAGGGTGAGCAAAGGGTTACCATGTCTTTGTTGCTGTGTACATTCTCCCTACCCAGAGACCTGTATTGCAAGGTCTTTGACCCTTCCACCCCATGGCTTGCACTTGAGGTTTAGGGCAACCTCAGGTAAGCCTGCTCCCAATTTATCCATTGCATTGTATGTCCCAAATGGGGCTCTTAGAGACTAGAATTAGTACTAGAGTTAGGACTGCACCTCACAGAGGCACCTTGGCGTTTGGTGGTGCAGCTTAAGCATACTTCTGCAGATGTGTGTGGCCGAGCCTCTGTTTTTAACCTAGTTTAGAGACAGATTGTAGGTTGGTCAGCAAGCTAACTGGTTTGAGACTTTTGTATTCTAATTGCCCTGCTAATGTGCACCTCCCTGGTTAGTTATAAAATGGTCTGAGCGCCACCCCTCTTTCATTCTCCCTACCCACCAATGCTTATCCGGGGGTGAAAATCCTTCATAGCCCATAGAAACTGGAGCCCTACCTTAAAATCAAGCTATAACCTACAGAAGAAGCCTGTCTGGCACCTAAACCCCCTCCTGTCACCCCACAGTAAGCAATAATGTCCTCTTCCAAACTGGTTGGAGGAGCAGAAGCCACAGCATACACTGACCAAGTTCTTTGGGACCTACAAGCTACCTGGGACACACTTGGAGGGTGTAGGTTTGGTTAAAGCCAAACATTTGAAGAAATGTTTAATAGACTTGGCCCTAAAATTTGGGTAGATTGCCCTAACCCTTTAATTGTTTTAACATTGTCAGAGGACAACCTTTAAGACCTTTAAGTGCGATGCTCCTTTAATTGAAAGTCGTGGGGCAGTGGGGCAGTGGGACGCAGACCAAATGCCAGGATGATACATTATGCCTTACATTAGGCTTTACAGGGAGCCCCTGTGTATAAAACTACCGGGGGGGCCAGTTTGCTTACATTGATCCATGCTCCCACAGTACACATGCGCATATTCATGACTGGAGATTTACCTTTTACAACCTGCTAGGACACCCCACCGCTCATTAGGACGCCTGAAGAAGCACCATTCAAAACTGGACACACATTGACTCCTCTCCACAACGGCTTACCAGTCATTATTGAGCCTAAGTGGCTGTTATCCATGTACTACTATGTGGACCTAGACCACTACCAACTTATATACACCAATCTTTCACTCCTCCCCACCCCCCCCCCTTCAATGGGGCAAGCAAAGTTCCAAGTGGATGAATATTTACCACCTCATCCTTTCCACGTAAACCACTAACCAGATACAACCTTCACCAGTCTGGTCACCATCCACACTACACCATCAAGCTACTTACCCCTGAAGATGCAAATAGGTGTAAGGGGCAGTTGTGGCCTAAAGGGGCAGTTGTGGCCTAGAGGTAAGGGAGCGGACTTGCAACCGGAGGGTGGCAGGTTCGAGTCCTGGTCCTAGAACATGACTGAAGTGCTCTTGAGCAAGGTACCTAACCCCCCAACTGCTCCCCGGGCGCCGTCATTAGGGCAGCCCACCGCTCCGGACATGTGTACACTCACTGCACGGATAGGTTAAATGCGGAGGACGAATTCCTATGTGTGCCCAAGCATACAATGGCCATCTATGCATTAAAAATTAAAAAAAAAATGCGTCAGAAATTTTTTTACTAACCTGAAATGTAAACTATTGTGACCAAGGACATTATCACTAACCTGAAATGTAAACTAGTGACCAAGGACATTATCACTAACCTGAAATTTAAAGTGGCTCAAAACCCACCTCGATCAG
Source organism: Gastrophryne carolinensis (assembly GCA_027917425.1). NCBI lineage: Eukaryota > Metazoa > Chordata > Amphibia > Anura > Microhylidae > Gastrophryne > Gastrophryne carolinensis. The sequence goes on from CM051241.1 coordinate 196,058,169, forward strand.
CCCGGCAATCTATAAGATCCCTCCCCCGGGGCATTCAAAATTGGGATGCCCCGCTGTGTGACACCCCCAGGTGGCCCCATTCACTTACCTTTGTTCCCGCTCCTACGGTGCATGCGCAGGATGCGGCCACATCCCCGCTATCCCTCTAGCAGGGCGCGTGCCCCCGCCAAGCCATTTCTGAATGGCCAGCATGGGCACGCTCCCTGTTAGAGGGAAGCGGGGGATGCGGCCGTCAGCACGCTCTGTGCGCACTGGACTGAGATGCCGTCTTAAATGGTGTGACGTCAGTGGCTCGGAGCGCGCTGATTGGATGAGCGGCTGGGCATGCGCCATAGAACTGGGAAGAGGTGAGTTTCTTCGGGCAATCTGGGGGGTTTCACACAGCGTATTATTGATTGGCAATGAGTTCTAAATAAAACAATAGGCGGGTGCCTCTCATTGGCACTACTCCGCTGCACGTCTCCAGATATGCGCGCATAGGATGGAGGAGTACTGGGGATATCGCCATGTTACCTCCTTTTTCCATTTTCCACATTTCGTCCTTCCTTCACAGTTTTTACATTCCCTTCTTTTTTATTTAATTTACTAACAAAGGGTGCACCGCCCAAATCTTCCTACAAAATGCATACAACTGTGTGCTCACTCATCAAAAATGCAATCCCCAATAATTTGGAGTGGGCATGCAAAGAACACACCAATCTCCCAAAGGAAGCACCACTACAATCAACAGTATATATTAATGATTTTATTAGTACAAAAAAAACAAAAAATTAAAATACATACACCACAAGACAAATTTAAAAACAACCAGTATGGCCAAATGTATCTATATCAATGTATATGGCCCCTAAGGGCCTCTTAAATAACCGCCCTATGGGTGAATAATATTAATTATCCTAGAATAGTAATAACCCATCCTTTTTGTGCCGGCACAAAAAATCCTAACCACATGTAAATATATGTGCAATTTCATAAAACCAATACTACAAAAATATTAATAATATATATGGCAAAAATATGTGCAAAAAAAGTGTATATACAATAATCCAATATAAACAAAAATATCAATATATAAAGTGCAAATGCATGAAAAACACATAAACCTAAAACGCTACCTAATATTGCACAGGGAAACCCATTCCAATAAGACTTTAAAGTGCAGACAATAACAGTATATGATATAAATGCAAGTGCCAGCAGAGAGAAAATAAATGGTTAAATCTCACGTCATAAGATAACACCCAGGGCAACAGTCAGGCCAACCTCAATGAATTCTTTTTTATTTACATACATCTTACTTTTTCACATTCCCTTCATCTTTCTCTCTTTTCCATATTCATTCCATCTTTCTCTTGTTTCTGCTTTCCCTCTTTTTACATTGTGTTCCAAAAAATCTTATGCAAATTTCCTTTTCCTCTGATTCTCCTAAATGGTGGATGCAGGGGTTAACCTAGCCTCATCGTTGCCTGAGGCAAACTAGAGAATGGTGCCCCCCAGGACATGCCACAGGCCAAAGCATACAGCGGTGCCCCCCTCCCCCCCCCCCAATTCCTGATGAACCAATATGGCCAATGATCATTTTTTTGCAAATTTAAATTCTCAAAATACAGATCCAAAAACAGAGTGTCAATAGATTTTATAGGTTGCAAAGAATCTGTTGAGTTTGTAGCATTAACAGGTCACATTTATTGAAATCAAAAGCTATTTCAATCAAAAACATCTTAACAGGCCCAAGTTCTGCATGATTTTCTATGCCAAAATATCCTCCTGAGGCTGCTACCAACCCTCTTTGTCTGGTGCGACCCCAGGGCTGGCCCACCAATAGGTCCACAAATGCTAATTGCACACTGCTAAATCTAATATCCAATTTATTAGAGCATAAGAAGTTAATACATAATACTACATACACATAACAACATATATACACACAGTTAAAAAACACTCATTAAAACCCAAAGAAAGTGGGGAGGAACTCCAGGGCTATACTAATACCAAAATAGATAATCAATTGATAATATACCCAAACATCAATATTAATGGCATACATCTCATAGTGCAATGGCGCTTATGGAAGGTGCTGAGTGCATAAAGTGCCTAGTGTCTACTTATAAAGTGCTCTGTCTATTTGTGAAAGATTGCACTGCTACAAACTCGCATAACAACCCGTGCAATCATGCAATACATATAATACAAAGAAAGTGCCATGCGCCCGAGCGAAGTGGTGGAGGACCACGCAGCGCGCCGGTGAGGTAAGTGGGGAGGACAGGGGGCTTTCTTTGGTATTTCGCAGTGCTATTGTATACTGCGAGTATATATGTTTACCTGCTTACACCATATGTGAGTGGCGCTTATTAGATCTTGTAACAGTATAGGCTTAGAGGCCGATTCATTAATAGCGCCAGGTAGCGACAGATGAGCGACTGTAGCGTGATTTTTTCAGCGCCAGCCAGTATTCGCTGTGCTTGGCCGGCATTAGCTTGATGACAGCGACTCAGTCGGTGTGCGGTAATGTTGAATACGGGCTGGGGGGTCGCTGTTTCACAGGTCCAGCGTTGTATGTGAGCGCCTGACAACGAATGGCCAGAGCGAACGGCTAGCTTCATATTTATCAACAAATCACGCTCCGAATGTGCTGTCGCTGTCCATTCCTTGTTTAAACCCCAGAGCGCTGGCGGCGATGTGTATTAACGGGTTTTTAACCCCTAAACAACCATATTTTTTTAAAGGAACCTTGTACATGTTTTTAGAATCATTTTGTAATATGAATACATTAATCTCAGACCTGTTAGATCAATTCTGCACATATTTTTTTTTTACTTAAAAATAAATCCTAACATTGCAGAAGTGGTCTCCGATTTTTTGACATTAAAAAAAAAAAAATTAATACCAATTAATTATGAATAATTATAGATTGCTCCATTGAAATGCATTGGACATCGCCAGGGAGCGACAGCTCATACCTGGCGCTGTGAGGGAATTTGCAGCGGCTTCATGATGAATGCCGCGCTAGCCGTCGCTCTCGCCGTCGCTAGCCTCATTTTGCTTGATAAATGCGTCATTGTGACCGCCGCCGGGCGTACTTGAGTCGGTAGTCGCGTTAGCTGCCGCTACCTGGCGCTCGTCAGACACTACCTGGCGCTATCGCTTGATGAATAAGGGCAAGAGTGTCAATATATTTTATAGGTTGCAAAGAATCTGTTGAGTTTGCAGCATTAACAGGTCACATTTATTGAAATTAAAAGCTATTTCAATCAAAAACATCTTAACAGGCCCAAGTTCTGCATGATTTTCTATGCCAAAATATCCTCCTGACGCTGCTACCTCGCATTCTCGATCAACTCCCTGTGAAATGCCGTTCAGTGTTACCTTTGGCACTTTTTTGTGCAATCTGTTTTTATTAAATACGAACAGGAACAGGACATGGGGGAGAGCCCCTGCATCAGTACAATATAATAACCATGACATGCAAATATTTAGGGCTCCTTAACAAAATGATGCTAGAGAAAGCTACATCAAGATTCATGAAAAACATCACGGGCCCACACCTCTCACAGTTCTATAAAGTTTGGCGCATGTTCAGGTATTATCAAGCAAAAAAAGCAGTACCGCCCAGGGACAAAAGAAGGAAAAGCCGGCACAAAGAGGGGAATGAAGGGGTAAACGGGAAGGGTAATCTACTAGTTGAGAACTGTTGTCCTGATCCACTTGCGCCACTATTTTGGTGCCAGTCTAATCCTCCGACCCCTTGTTGCTGCGCTAGCAGCTGCTTTGTCCTATGGCACTTTTTAACTCCACAGTGGTGTGATCACAAAAACGCAACATGCGCAGTTTTTTTTCAGTGATATTCACAATAGAATGACAAGCATAAGCGCTATTGCTTGGCAACCCCCTGAGAAAATGCAATTGCATTACCGTTGGCATTTGTGTGAATCCAGACTTTTTGTACTATGGAAAAAAACTGGTCAAAAACTCGAAATACTTCACCAAGGTCATTTACTACAAAATCCTGTACCTTGAGGCTTGTGGGACCCATCAACTTCAAATACCTTCAAATTTTGTCTGGCAAAAATCTTCCTCATTATTCCTTTATCTGCAGGAACCCCTCTATGCTGTGAATCAGCCACAAATGTCTTCATGGTATGATAATCACGCTTAGGTTGTTGTGAAATATCTAATGCACTCTCTGATGTTTTTCAGCAGCCCAGAGATTTCTTTCTAATATTGCTTGAAACATGTGGCCTGCTAATGTTGCATTCCAATTCCACTTTCAATGGCATATTTGAAAGTATATGCTGTCCTCAATGTGCTGTGTTGATCTAGGCCCTTATTCATCAAGCGATAGCGCCAGGTAGTGTCTCACTAGCGCCAGGTAGCGCCAGCTATCGGCGGCTACCGACTCCAGAACGCCAGGCGGCGGACACAATCACGCATTTATCACGCTAAATGAGGCTAGCGCCGGCGAGAGCGTCAGCTAGCGCGGGATTCATCATGTAGCGGACTGCAACGAACAGCGCCGCTGCTAATCCCATCACAGCGCCAGGTATGACCTCTCGCTACCTGGCGCTCTCCAATGCATTTCAATGGAGCAATCTTTAAATATTCATAATTCATTGATATGAATGTTTTTTTTATTTTTTTAAATGTCAAAAATTCTGTGACTACTTCGCCAATGTTATTTTTTTTTTAAGGTAAAAAAAAAATAAAAATAAATTTGTGCAGAATTGATATTACAGGTCTGATATTAATGTATTCATATTACAAAATGTTTAGAAATACTTGTTTAATTTTATAATCAAAAAATATGGTTGTTTGGGGGTTAAAAACTACTTTTAACCCATCGCCGCCAGCGCTCTGGGGTTTAAACAAGCATTTCACAGCGCGAGAATTTTTGGAGCGTGATTTGTTAATGAATATGCTGGGAGCCGTTCGCTATGGCCATTCGCTGTCATGCGCTCCCATACAGCGCGGAACCTGTCAAACAGCGACTCCTAACCCCGTATTCAACATTACCGCACACCGACTGAGTCGCTGTCAACAGCCGAACAATGGCGAATACTAGCGTGCGCTGTGAAAATAACGCTACTGGTGCTCATCTGTCGCTACCTGGCGCTATTAATGAATCGGCCTCCCCGTCTTCTACATACTGGAACTCATCAGCTGCATATCAATTGCCCTGGGACTCATAAAAGACTTGCACAGGCTGCTGGGGATGCCAAGAAATCTGAGATCATCACTGAACAGAATGCGATGTGGTGTCCAACAGAGGAGAGGAAGCGAAGAAACAAGGTGACGCTTATATATATATTTAGGTGAGATTTCCAGGATCCTTTTTTTGTTTTTTGTTGGATTCTGTCAGTCCTTCAATTCTTTCTTTCCTTCCATCTCTTATTGTTGTTTCTCCCATTCCTTCATTCTCTCTCTCCTGCTTGTTTTTTCTGTCATTACTTGTATAATTTCTTTGTTTCTGTCATTCATTCTATGCTTTTGTTCTTTCTTTACATTTATTTTTTAGATGTATTTATTTCCATCTATTTTTTCTCTCTTCCTGTCCTGTAATTCTATTGCATATATTATTCTTTAAGTCTCTTTCTTTGCATTATTTTACATTTCTTCTATTATTTTTTTCTTTGCATTCCTTAGTAGTAATCACCATACATGCAACTTTGAGGCCGATTCATTAATAGCAGCAGGTAGCGACAGCTGAGCGACTGTAGCAGTATTTTCAGAGCGCCGGCTAGTAGTCGCTGTGCTTGGCCGTTGCTCGGTTGTTGATAACGACTCAGTCGGTGTGCAGTAATGTTGAATACGGTGTGACGAGTGGCTAACTGACAGGTTCCGCGCTGTATGGGTGCGCATGATAGCGACTGGTCAGAGCGACCGGCTCCCACCATATTCAGCAAAAAATCACGCTCAAAAAATTCTCGCGCTGTGAAATGCTTGTTTAAACCCCAGAGCGCTGGCGGCGATGTGTTAAAAGTAGTTTTTTAACCCCCAAACCACCATATTTTTGCAAACCAAAAAAAAAAAAATGTTTAAAGAATTTAGTAATATGAATACAATAATATCAGACCTGTAATATCAATTCTGCACATTTTTTTTTTTTTTTACCTTAAAAAAATTATCTAAAATGGCAGAAGTGGTCACAGAATTATTCACATTTAAAAAAAAAAAAAAAAAAAAAAAAACATTAATAACAATTAATTATGAATATTTAAAGATTGTCCCATTGAAATGCATTGGAGAGCGCCAGGTAGCGAGAGGTCATACCTGTCACTGTTCAAGGTCGGACGCTGGCGCTGTGGGCTGAGGCTGGAATAATGATGAATGAGTCGCTATATGGCGCTATCTCAGTCGCTAAGCTGGATCGGCTTGATAAATGTGTGATTGTGGTGGGGCCCGTCATTACTGGCCGCTCACCAGTCGCTACCTGTCGCTATTCCTTCATAAATAAGGGCGTAATATTCAGGGAGGATTACGGTTGTCACCTGGCCGTTTTTTACTTTACTGACCACTGGCCTGGCAGTGCTGGTATTTGTTTTTTTTTACTGGTAATTGAAGACTGAAAAAATATACCTGCAATTACAATTACCAGCAGTGCCAGGCCAGTGGCCAGTAAAGAATAAAAAAATACCAGCCAGGTGGCAACACTAGAGAGGATTTATTCTGCTTTATCATTTCTGAGGGCTGCCAATTTTTATAGTCACAGGGGTCACTCACCTTCTGCCTATTTATTTTGGGGTGTCGGTGGGGTGATATCCACTAGCCTTCTTGGCTGAATCTATTCCCATTATGCCTATGCATTTAGGGCCTGAACTATAAACATAAGCAGGTGATATATTTAAAGAAGCTGTATTGCAAAATCATTCAATATTAAAAAGCCATTTTGTTCAGCTTTAAGCTCTACTTACACTAGAACCCTCAATGCAACCCACTGACAAAATGATCTCATGTGATATTTGTTCTCACACAGCGCACCAGTTATTTACTGTTGCACGCCAGTGACTTGGCTTTCCGACAATCACAAGGTTATTTCAAAGAAAGTGACGTGCTCTAGTGGACAATCTGTGACTGCAGGTCTATTTTCCAGATGCTCTGTGTAATTCTCTGGTCATAGGCCCATGTCCAGCCCAGGAGAAGTTCAGCTGAAACGATTTGGGATCTCCCATGAGAAACGCCCAGGATCACCACAAATCTTTCCTCACTCCTACAACGCATGAGCGCTCCCCTGACGGCATCCCGTGCTCCTCTTCATTCGATGCATCTCCTCATCATCATATAGAAAGGGAAGAAACAAAGACAGGAAAAGTGCTTATGATGTATTAGATTATAAGAAAACATTCGCCCTGATGAAGTAGTGCATGTGACACTACGACACGCATTGGCGGTTTATCTTTGTGGGGGTGTCCAAGTTGGTCTTTATGCACAAAACTTTTGTTTTATTATCTTCTTGCTTACCCTGGCTTGTTCTCCTGCTCAATGGTATGCGTTACATTTATTAATTTGGTTAGATAGCTATGAAATAGTTTGTTTTGTATTCATTAATTGATACTATTGCACTAATTTAGTGCTCACTTGGCACATTTTGCACATTTTGCACAGCCATTATATATTCTTCATTATTTGAAGGGTTCACTTAGGAGTCTTATTATCCCTGGAATTAGGGGACACATTGTTGTTATAATCTTTATCAGACCACTTGCGCCCCCTTGTGTCCTTGTGTATTTATGTTGTCTATTTGTGCTTATTGTTGTGATGTACTTTTTTACCTTATGCAACTATGAATAATAAATTGTAGATATATTTTTTATCTCTGAGGTTGGTGCCATTTGTTGTATAGTCCCCTGGCAACATTTGGGGGAGGTGTGGGATCCCCTTTTTCTTTTTCTCGGTATTTGATTGTCTGTTGCTGGGGGCAGTGTGCACACCATTATCTGCATGGATTGATAGAACACATTATATGTGGCAATAAAGGTTGGTGCTGCCCATTTAGCTTGTCTAAATTTGATAGATTATAAGGGTAACTATAGCGAAGGACTTACAATATATTAGGTAATATGGGACGATATAAAAGGAGGAGTTTATGGGAAGATATAGAAGGAGGAGGAGCATACGTTCTAATAGGTAATATGAGAAAATATAGAAGAAGGAAGAGCTTACAATTTACTTGAGTATATCGGGGTCCCCTGAGCACCTGACCCAGATTCCTCCATCCCCTAGCCCTGACGTTAAAGTGGACCAACACCCAGGATTTTCACTATCCTGATCGGGGGGGGCCCGCTGCGTGAAACCCCCCAGATCGCCCTAAAAAACTCACCTCACCCTGCTCCTACGCGAGCGCTCGTCCAATCAGAGCGCTCAGAGCCGCTGTGGTATGTACGGACAACCGACGGACAACCACAGCGGCTCTGAGCACGCTGGAGGCTGCGTCTCGCGCTTCCCTCTAACAGGGAGCGCGCCCGCGCCGGCCATTCACAAATGGCCGGCGCGGGTGCTCGCCCTGCTAGAGAGAAGCATGAGAGTTGAGGCGCGGTTGGTCTCTCCCTTGCGACATTTCTTTAAGGGGGACTTAGCGGGTTCCCTCTTTCGCTTGCCATAACTTTTCTAATCTTTGTAGTGTAGTGTTCCCCTCTTTTCCTCCTTTCCTCTTCCTTCCCTCTGGCCCTTCTCCCCCCCCCTTTTTTTTTTTTATATTTAATTTATTTTTTTATTTTATTTTTTTTTAATTTTTTTATATTTTTTATATTTTTTTTATTTTACATTTTTTTAATTTTTTTAATTTTTTTTTTTATTTTACTTTATTCATTTAATTTAGCATACGCTATTGGTTAAATAGTCTATATGTATTTCTTATATGCTTTAGCAGATTGTGATGTTGGTTAACGGACTTGAAAATGCTATATTGCTTTTTGGAGAGATAATTTCCATGATTGAATGGAAACATTGCTGTATATTTTCTTATCTTCAAATAAAAATTATTGAAAGAGAAGCGTGAGAGGCGGCCGCGGCTCGCGTATGTGCCGTTGGAACGGGGATAAGGTAAGGTCTCTGGGTGTCCTGCGGGGTTTCACACAGCGGGCCTCCCGATTTCGGATGCCCCACAGGGAGGGATCTGATCGGCCCGGGAATCTATAAGATCCCCCCTGGGTGTTGGTCCACTTTGTACTTTCAGATCCTTGTGTGACAGGGAACTGGAAACCACAGCACACACTGGGACATCTGACAAATCTTACTGGATGAATTGCCCAAGCAGTTGATAGGGTTGGTTATCCTCTAGCATCCACCCAGCAGCAGAGATCAGTTTTGGGTGGAGTGGCCATTTAAATCCTTTGGAGACCTTCATTTCAGCATCAGCATTTCCATCTCACCACCATTGCGCAAGCGCCACAGTGAGTAGAATGTAATATTACTTATGCAGTAACCGCGCTGACCCGGCGACATCCCTTGAAATGGCGACACAGCTGGTTAACATTTTTAGGAATATGGAAAACATTTTCCTCCTGCAAAATGAATTGTTAATAATTTTATCCCCCCACAAATGCTTGATCCTGTAATAACATGCATTAAAAATGAAAGCTTTACACCGCCTGCCTGTGAAAAAGCAAATAGTGGCCATCATAGGACCACTTATGGATCAGTTTTAAAAAGTTTTTGCAGCTAAGAATGGAAGGCTGGTGGCTCCATAGCAAAGACTGCCTCTCAGAAAAAGATCTGGAAGCCTTATGTTCAATTTGGATGCAAAGAAACCCCCCTCTTCCCATAGTGAAGTGGAAAAGGGGTGACGGTAGGACAGTGTTAGCGCATCCCATGTGGGTAGAGTTGCCCTTAACTATCAAGGGATCATGTTGCCAGAGTGAGGTTTCCAGTGTTAACTACTAAAAGTTCCAAAATAACCTTGTCAGCAGTTCACATTAGTATGTATAGCTGGGCCCCCTCTATCCCTGGGCCCCATAGCAACAGAACAGGCTGATGTGCGTGCGTGCAAGGATACAGGAAGTGCAACAGCTTACACTCTATACACTCTACTGGAGTATGAAGGGAGATACAGAAGGAGAAGTGCTTACAGTCTATTTGGATATAAGAGAGGAGAGAGGATACGGGGCAGAAGAGCTTACAATCTATTACGATATAAGGGGGATACAGAAGAAGAGCTTACAATCTATTAGGGTATAAGAGAGGATACAGAAAGAGAAAAGCTTACAATCTATTAGGATATAAGAGAGGATACAGAAAGCGAGAGGCTTATTAACCCCTGAGCTGCCAATGCCTACCAGCATATCATTCACCTGCGCAGAGCCCTGAGAGTTCTGACTGTCCTTCTGTGGGGCTTTGCTTTGCCCTAACAAACAGCTCTGACCACCCTTTATATTATGGTATATAGATATAGATATATAGATATGGAGGAGGAAGCACCAGTCTCCTCCAATAAGTACAAGGGATCCGATAGTGAGGCCGGAGGGAAGGCTAAGAGACATTCTCCCGAATGACTCTGATGGCAGTTCCCCCTCCGATAAAGGTGGCAACCATTAATGTTGCCAGCATTAAATCTGTAAGCGCTCGTTTTATGGCCTTATTTTTTCTCAGCCAGTTTGATGCTGACATTTTGATTTTGCAGGAGACCAGGCTGGCCAGTTTTTACTGGCAGATTGGCCAGTCTGGCCGACATTCATGCAGCAAAGCGGGAGTGGAGGCAGGGACCCTTCTTTTGGTCTCTTGCGGCCGAGCCCATGAACAGGAGAGGCTTCAAAGGCAAGCTGGGCCGCGATAGTCTCTTTTGGAATAGTATGGTTAGAGAGGCAGGTCTGGAGGATGTGCACATTAAGCACTCCCCAGACCTCACGGAATTCACTTTTCAGTGAGGTAGCAGTCAGAGTAGAATAGACAGGTTTTTTTTGAAGGAGGGCTCGGCTTCTCAGCCTCCGTGGCTGCAGGCTGTCGAGTTCTCTGATCACCTTTCACTATCCATGGGCTTGAATGCCTCGGATACATCCCCTAGAGTAAGGTGCATCTGGAGGATGAATTCGGCTCTCCTTGATGAGGAGAGGGTAAGACAATCATTTGAGGATTTTTTTTAGGCACAGGTTTGGTTTCCATTAAGGATGTTTGCAGCAGCAGGTCTGAGTAGTGGGAGCTGACCAAAATGAGAATAGCTGTGCTTTTCAGAGGCCTAGGAAAAAAGAGAACAGCTTGATAAATACATAGCCTATCAGCTTCTCTGGTTCTGTAGAGGGATTATAGGAAATACCACTCGCCTGATCCCTATCAGAAAGATTTTGTTCTGGCGCTTGTCGTTAGTGGCGGAGCAACTGCTTTCCTGTCATCAGCACTGCTCGATCCAAGGTAGAAGCACCTTCTCAGCGGCTTTAGCTGTCCGGGAAGCCTTGGAGCGATGCAGGGCTGCAGGCTGGGGAAAGTACTTGTTGGCGTTAGATCAGGCAAAGGCTTTTGATAGGGTCAATCATGAGTACCTATGGCTGCTTCTTGGTAAGTACGGCCTGCCGGGGGTGTTCATTTATTGGCTACAAACCCTCTATGAAGGGGCTGAGTCCCCTACTGTATGTGTTTACAATTGATCCCTTCATAAAGAGGGTCGAGAGCAGCATATTATGTGGGGTTCCTCTGGGTATGCCTGGTGAGCCTCCTTTGAAGGTCATTGCCTATGCTGATGATGTATCTGTGATTGTCTCTGGGGCAAATGAGGCAGAGGAGGTGGCCTCTCTAATAGCACAGTATACAGAAGCGTCGGGCTCCAAGGTCAATCACGAGAAGAGTGAAGTTTTCTGGATGAGTAAGGAGGGTGAGGGCTTTGAACTTCTGGACGCCTTCCCAGTGCCCCAGCAGGAAATTAAGATCCTTGGCATAAATTTCGGTCCTGGCGATCATGGCCAAAAAAACTGGGAGCGCAGGTTGGAAATTGCCAATGCCAAGGTTGCAGTCTGGAAGAGCTGGAAAATGTCTCTCAGGGAAAGGGTTGACCTTATCAAGACCTACCTGATCTCCATCTTTTTATACGTCAGCTTCATCTGTGTTTTTCCAGTGTCTCTCTACACCAGGGCCTACAGTGTGTTTTTCTAGATGTTATAGGGAAACCGCATGAACCTGGTGAAAAGATATGTCACCTACCTATCCAGGTGGGAGGGTGGTCTAGGGATGCTCAACCCAGTCGTGTTTTTCTCTCTCTTGTTTCTGAAACATAATTTTGGAAGCATGTTGTCAGAGAGCCCGCCTGGCTGGGTGGGTATTTTCCAGTCCTGGTTTAAGCCCTTCCTGCGAGACTGGGAGAATGGTGGCCGGGTGAAAAGCCCTCTAGTTCCTCAGGCTCAGCTCCCGGCCTATGTTGCCCCGTGCTTGAAAATACTTTGGCAATGGCAATTGACAGCAGAGGACATGAGATCTACTCCGAGGAAGCTTCTGGTGAGTCGGGTCCTGGGTCTGGCTTTTCATGAGCCATTGTCCCTCAGGGATTGCCCAGGCTCCATCATGAGGGAGGGTTTTAGGCTTATTAACTCCTCAAGAATTCCTTTGAAATACCGGGATATAGCCTGGCTCTCCTTCCAAGGAAAACTCTACCTTAGGGGGATCCGGAAGAGTCGCAGCCTGCCAGAGATAATTTGTCTCCGTGAGGAGTGTCAGGATGAGGTGGAGACTATGGACCACTTCCTGCTCCGGCGTCCCTTTAATGTAGATGTGTGTAAACAGGTGGAGTTGGCCCTCGGTGCCCCCTTCTTCTCTCAGCTTTCCTATGCTGAGTGGGTGTATGGAGCATTCAGGAACAGAGGGGATTTTTGTTTGGACACTTTATATCTAGTTAGTCTAGTGATTCGCTATTTCACATGGAATGCACGGTGCCAGCTCTGCATTAGGAAGAAAGTCCCTCTGGGTGAGCTTTCCTATCTCTTATCACCCATAGATTTTTATAACAATGACAGATTTTTGAAGAACGGCTGTGTGCACAGGTGACGGGGTCTCTTAGTCTTCCTGTTGATTTGTTTATAGTGCAGTGTTAGGTTGTAGATAGGATTGTATATAGAATAATAGATATTATATATTATATGCTGAATTGTTAGGCCTGTTTCTTTTTGTTTAGTTATTATTTATTTTATTTAATTTATTTATTATTGTAACTTTGTTTATATTGTATATGATTGCTTGATTTTAATTAATAAAAAAAAGTTACAATCTTTTAGGGTATAAGGGAGGATACAGAAGGAGAAGAGCTTACAGTCTATTAGGTTATAAGGGAGGATACAGAAGGAGAAGAGCTTACAATCTATTAGGGTAATCAGGAGGGTGTGGCCACCTCCTGCTGTGTGTGCTTCCTCTGATTACCTGCAGCTGGAGAGCTGTGAGCTGTGAGCTGTGTGCTGTGAAGCCTGAGGCCTTGCTGGGAGGATTATCCCAGGCAAGATGGAGGATTCTGGGGGTGAATCTCGCCGATACCCCCGGAGGACTATTAAACCTCCGGATCCCGGGACTGCTTCTACCAGCGGCGCTAGTAACCCCACGGTGCCCCAGCCCGGTGAGAGTTTGTCAGCTTTTCGCAGCCGTGTATGCAGTAATTTGTGCAATGTGGCGAAGGAGGAGGAGAAGCTGTGCAAGATGAAAATCGCATTAAAGAAAAAGAAAATGGACACCAGCAAGGCGAGAGGATTGGATAGGCGGTCAAGCAAAGCAGACTTAGCTGAGCTTGAATCGGCATGTCGGCAGCAGGAAAAGCTAGTTGCGTCCCTTAAAGCAAGCAGTGGGGCCTTTAAAGAAAAATATAAAAATGAGGAGCGATTTAAGTCCATGCAGCGCTCACTGTGAAGGAGGAAGAGGCCGACCATGTGGACGAGACCCAGATGGTGGAGGATTCTCCAGCTGTACCTCCACCCAAAGTTGCAGCAGTAGCAGAGCCAGGAGCCCCGGAACCAGCATTGGAAGACTCTCTTGCTGAGGCAACACATCAGGAGTGCGTGACATCACTGGGCATCCAGGAAGCCCCTACTGGAGCAGATCTTCCAGAGGACAGCCGCCAGCCTGAGGAGCCCATGCCAGCTAAGGACGACATCCATCTGTCCAGCCAACCTGCGGAGCGCGCCATAGGCGCTGTGTCAGGGGGTATAGAAGACTGTGGCGCTCCTTGCCCTGAAAAGGGTGAGGTGGCGCCAGACGTAAGTACCATCCTGGCACCCATCCGGGTTCCTGGGTGCGCCGAACTTGGTGGGCCTGGGGCCATGGGTGACTCACCCGCAGGTTTGGGTCTTGCTGGCAGGGCTTCTATTGTTTCTGCTTCAGCTGGTTTGGGTGCTGTTACTGATGTTGTTGCTCCTGTTACTGCTGCTGTGTCTGGGGTTGAGTCCACAGGGGTTTTTTCTATTGTTGGACTTTCTGCTAAGCCCGCTGCTGTGACTGCTGCTGTGACTGCTGCTGTGACTGCTGCTGATGATACGACTGTCCCCTCACCTGCACCTCTGGTGGACTATAAGAAGACTGTGCCACCTAATGCTGGGGCCCCTGCTGTCCGCCCTGCCCTGTATTTCATCCAGCGAGGTGGCACAGGGAGTGGGGCCAATAATGCTGTTGGTGCTGCAGTGCAGCCCCCTGTGTCCTATGCCCAGGTTGCCAGGCGCGGAGGAGAAGCTGCTGGTGAGAGGATGTCTGTGCCCAGTGAGGTCAACGCCCCTGCCAGTGGCTTCAATAGGCGCAACCTGGTCCAGCTTAGGTGGGAGGGGGAGGGGCCAGTTATCACCCGGCGGGCGGTGGTGGATCTCATCCTGGGTATGGGATTTACAGCCGCAGACATTTTTGCCCTAATCAGTCCAGTGGGGAGCGCAGAACATGACTTGAGCTTCGTTAGACCAGAGGGGATGGACTTGTTTTGGGAGCGATACGAGCTGCAAAAGCAACGTCCTGCCTGGAAGGGGTTAACTCCCATCCAGGTCTCCAGGCAGCAGCTCATAAAAAACATCACCATCCTAGTAAGAAACGAGTCCATTCCCCCCTCAGATTTGACCGTCTGGCTAAGGCGTTATGGTGATGTTCTCACTCCCCTGAAAAAAATTTTGGACGATCGCGACATCTGGACCGGGGGCTGGTCAGTGACGCTGAGGCTCCGCAGGAATGGCAACCAGGTCACCCACTTGCCATCATCTGCCTATATTGGCCGTGACCGGCTGACCATCTTTTATCCTGGTCAGCCCAAGGTTTGCCATAAATGTGGGGCCAAGGGTCACTTCAGCTCCTCCTGCTCGCTTCTTAGGTGCTCGTTGTGCCAGGGCTTGGGACACTTGGCTAAGGACTGCAATACAATCCGCTGTAATCTATGTAACCAGCTCGGCCACCCTTATAGTCAGTGTCCTGAGGCCTGGCACAACCTGGACAGGGAAGTGGTGCAGGAAATGCTGCGGCTGGATAGGGAGGAACATTCCCATGCTGCCCCGTCTGCGGTCCCTCCCCCCACTCAGCTGGGGGTTCCTGAGGCCCCTGTGCCTGTGCCATCTGCAGGTGGCCCTAAGGTGAATCCCCAGTCTGCCCCCAAGTCAGCAACCACTAATGTAAGACCAAGCAATATAATAGCTGAGGCGGCCCGGGGGCTGGCACTGCAAGTACCAAGGGGGTTTCAGTAATTGTGCCCCCTGCTGTAAGATCTCGCAGGCTGGGGCTAGGTGATCCTGATCCTGCACCCCCTTCTGAGCAGGGTGGGAGTTCAGATCCCAAGACAGCGTGGTCTGGACTCTCCCCTGGGGATCAGGATTACCTGGCTTACAGGCTAGCTACAAAGAAAAAAAGGAAAAAGGGTAATGCAGTGCCGGAGCTGGGGGAGAGCAGTGGGGTGCAGCTCTCCAACAGGTTTGAGGCACTTTCTGAGGACTCATCTATTGAAATATCTTCTTTTGATTCTGAGGCTTCAGATATGGAGGAGGAAGCACCAGTCTCCTCCAGTAAGCGTTTAGGGTCAGATAGTGAGGCCGGAGGGAAGGCTAAGAGACATTCTCCCGAATGACTCTGATGGCAGTTCCCCCTCTGATAAAGGTGGCAACCATTAATGTTGCCAGCATTAAATCTGTAAGCGCTCGTTTTATGGCCTTATTTTTTCTCAGCCAGTTTGATGCTGACATTTTATTTTTGCAGGAGACCAGATTGGCCAGTCTGGCCGACCTTCACGCTGTGAAGCGGGAGTGGAGGCACGGACCCTCTTTTTGGTCTCTTGCGGCCGAGCCTTACAGCGGAGTGGTGGTGCTTTTTAAAACTGACATGGTAACTTGCCGGCGAGTCATTGAGGTGGAGATCGGGAGGTGCATGGTATTGGACGTCATTGTGAAGGGGCAGGACCTGCGCCTAATAAATATCTATGGACCTCAAACTAAGTGGGACAGGAAATGCCTCTTTACAAAGATCAAGCCGTTCCTTTTTACAGCCTGGCCAGTAGTCTTTGGGGGGGATTTTAACACCGTGACTAGGCCCATGGACAGGAGAGGCTTCAAAGGCAAGCTGGGCTGCGATAGTCTGTTTTTGAATAGCATGGTTAGAGAGGCAGGTCTGGAGGATGTGCAGATTAAGCACTCCCCGGACCTCACGGGCTTCACTTTTCAGCGAGGTAGCAGTCAGAGTAGGATAGACAGGTTTTTTTTGAAGGAGGGCTCGGCTTCTCAGCCTCCGCGGCTGCAGGCGGTCGAGTTCTCCGATCACTTTTTTCTATCGATGGTCTTGAATGCTTCTGACACACCCCCTAGAGGAAGGGGCATCTGGAGGATGAATTCGGCTCTCCTTGAGGAGGAGTGGGTAAGACAATCCTTTGAGGAATTCTTTCAGGCACAGGTTTCCATTAAGGATTTTTGCAGCAGCAGGTCTGAGTGGTGGGAGCTGACCAAAATGAGAATTGCTGGGCTTTTCAGGGGCCTAGGAAAAAGGAAACAGCTTGATAAATACATTGCCTACCAGCGCTTGCGGAGGAAGCTTGACATCCTTGTCTCGAATGATGGAGATCAAGGGGCAATCTCTGAAGTCAAGCTTCTCCTCAGGAAGTGTCAGTATGACCGGCATGCTTCTCTGGTTCTGGAATGGGATTATGGGAAATACCACTCGCCCGATCCCTATCAGAATTGCAGACAGGCTGCAGCTCTCAAGACTGTCCTTGGTCTAAAGGATAGTACAGGATCCCTGGTAAGATCTAAATCTGGGATCCTGGAGATCATTAGGTCCTTTTATGCTGACCTCCTGGGCAGAAAGGTTCTTGACCGGGCAAGGATGGAAAGTTTCCTGGACTCTACTCCAGGATTGGAAAATGGTGACATTTCTATCACTGGCTTGACAGAACCGGTCACGGCTGATGAGGTGGTAAGTGCAATTGATCACCTTGCCATCAAAAAGTCGCCCGGGTCAGATGATCTGACAGCTGAATTTTATAAATGTTTTAAGACCATCCTGGCACCACATTTGGTGGAGGTCTTTAATTGCTGTCTGGCAGAGGGTTCCCTCCCTCCCTCCATGAGGCGCTCGGCCGTGATCCTTCTGTCAAAAGGTAAGGACTCTTCGATGATTGAGAACTGGCGCCCCATCAGCCTTCTCAATGTCGATAGAAAGATACTGGCAAAGATTTTGTTCTGGCGCTTGTCGTCAGTGGCGGAGCAACTGCTTTCTTGTCACCAGCACTGCTCCATCCAAGGTAGAAGCACCTTCTCAGCGGTTTTAGCTGTCCGGGAAGCCTTGGAGCGGTGCAGGGCTGCAGGCTGGGGAAAGTACTTGTTGGCGTTGGATCAGGCAAAGGCTTTTGATAGGGTCAATCATGAGTACCTATGGCTGCTTCTTGGTAAGTATGGCCTGCCGGGGCGGTTCATTAATTGGCTACAAACCCTGTATGAAGTGGCTGAGAGCTTCCCTCTTGTTAATGGTTGGGTTGGAAGGCCTTTCGAAGTTGGCTCTGGTGTGCGGCAGGGATGCCCCCTGAGTCCCCTACTGTATGTGTTTGCGATCGATCCCTTTATAAGGAGGGTCGAGAGCAGCATGTTATGTGGGGTTCCTCTGGGTATGCCTGGTGAGCCTCCTTTGAAGGTCATTGCCTATGCTGATGATGTATCTGTGATTGTCTCTGGGACAAATGAGGCGGAGGAGGTGGCCTCTCTGATAGCACAGTATACAGAAGCGTCGGGCTCCAAGGTCAATCACGAGAAGAGTGAAGTTTTCTGGATGGGTGAGGGTGAGGGCTTCGAACTTCCGGACGCCTTCCCAGTGCCCCAGCAGGAAATTAAGATCCTTGGCATTAATTTCGGCCCAGGCAATTATAGCCAAAAAAACTGGGAGCTCAGGTTGGAAATTGCCAATGCCAAGGTTGCAGTCTGGAAGAGCTGGAAAATGTCTCTCAGGGAAAGGGTTGACCTTATCAAGACCTACCTGATCCCCATCTTTTTATACGTCAGCTTCGTCTGTGTTTTGCCAGTGTCTCTCTACACCAGGGCCTACATTGTGTTTTTCTAGATGTTATAGGGAAACCGCATGAACCTGGTGAAAAAAAATGTCACCTACCTATCTAGGCGGGAGGGTGGCCTAGGGATGGTCAACCCAGTCGTGTTTTTCTCTCTCTTGTTTCTGAAACATAATTTTGGAAGCATGTTGGCAGAGAGCCCGCCTGGCTGGGTGGGTATTTTCCAGTCCTGGTTTAAGCCCTTCCTGCGAGACTGGGAGAATGGTGGCCGGGTGAAAAACCCTCGAGTTCCTCAGGCTCAGCTCCCTGCCTATGTTGCCCCGTGCTTGAAAATACTTTGGCAATGGCAATTGACAGCAGAGGACATGAGATCTACTCCGAGGAAGCTTCTGGTGAGTCGGGTCCTGGGTCTGGCTTTTCATGAGCCATTGTCCCTCAGGGATTGCCCAGGCTCCATCATGAGGGAGGGTTTGAGGCTTATTAACTCCTCAAGAATTCCTTTGAAATACCGGGATATAGCCTGGCTCTCCTTCCAAGGAAAACTCTACCTTAGGGGGATCCGGAAGAGTCGCAGCCTGCCAGAGATAATTTGTCTCCGTGAGGAGTGTCAGGACGAGGTGGAGACTATGGACCACTTCCTGCTCCGGTGTCCCTTTAATGTAGATGTGTGTAAACAGGTGGGGTTGGCCCTCGGTGCCCCCTTCTTCTCCCAGCTTTCCTATGCTGAGTGGGTGTATGGAGCATTCAGGAACAGAGGGCAATTTTTGTTTGGACACTTTATATCTAGTTAGTCTAGTGATTCGCTATTTCACATGGAATGCACGGTGCCAGCTCTGCATTAGGAAGAAAGTCCTCCCTGTCCCGGTGGTGGTGCATGACGTCCTGCATGAGGTGGGCAAGATCCAGGTGCTTGAGAGGGACAGGTGGGAACGGGGGGCCTGGATGAAGGCGTGGAGGAACATCAGGCCTCCTTAGTCCTCATGACTTCCCTCTGGGTGGGCTTTTCTGTCTCTTATCACCCATAGATATTTTATAACAAAGACAGATTTTTGAAGAATGGCTGCGTGCACAGGTGACGGGGTCTCTTAGTCTTCCTGTTGATTTGTGTATAGTGTAGTGTTAGGTTGTAGATAGGATTGTATATAGAATAATGGATATTATATGCCGAAGTGTTAGGCCTGTTTCTTTTTGTTTAGTTATTATTTATTTTATTTTATTTATTTATTATTGTAACTTTGTATATATTGTATATGATTGCTTGATTTTACTTAATAAAAAAAGTTACAATCTATTAGGGTATAAGGGAGGATAGAGAAGGAGAAGAGCTTACAATCTATTAGGGTATAAGGAGGATACAGGAGGAGAAGAGCTTACAATCTATTAGGGTATAAGGGAGGATACAGAAGGTGAAGAGCTTACAATCTATTAGCATATGAGGAAGGATACAGAAGGAGAAGAGCTTACAATCTATTAGGGTATAAGGGAGGATACAGAAGGAGAAGAGCTTACACTCTATTAGGGTATAAGGGAGGATACAGAAGGAGAAGAGCTTACAATCTATTAGGGTATAAGGGAGGATACAGAAGGAGAAGAGCTTACAATATATTAGGGTATAAGGGAGGATACAGAAGGAGAAGAGCTTACAATCTATTAGGGTATAAGGGAGGATACAGAAGGAGAAGAGCTTACAATCTATTAGGGTAATTAGGTGGGTGTGGTCACACACTGTGAGAGCCAGAGCACACAACTGCTCCTAATTACCTGAGGCCTGTGAAGCCTGGGCTTTCCTGGGAGTGCCTCCCCAGGCAGCATGGATGATTCCGGGGGTGAGTCGCGCCGGTACCCCCGAAGGAATATTAAACCTCCGGATCCCGGGACTGCTTCCACCAGCGGCGCTAGTAACACCACGGTGCCCCAGCCCGGTGAGAGTTTGTCAGCTTTTCGCAGCCGTGTATGCAGTAATTTGTGCATGGTGGCGAAGGAGGAGGAGAAGCTGTGTAAGATGAAAATCTCATTAAAGAAAAAGAAAATGGACACCAGCAAGGCTCGGGGACTGGATCGGCGGGCAAGTAAAGCAGACTTAGCTGAGCTTGAATCAGCATGCCGGCAGCAGGAAAAGCTTGTTTCGTCCCTTAAAGCAAGCAGTGGGGCCTTTAAAGAAAAATATAAAAACGAGGAGCGATTTAAGTCCATGCAGCGCTCAGGCCCCACTGTGAAGGAGGAAGAGGCCGACCATGTGGATGAGACCCCGATGGTGGAGGATTCTCCAGCTGTACCTCCACCCAAAGTTGCAGCAGTAGCAGAGCCGGGAGCCCCGGAACCAGCATTGGAAGACTTTCTTGCTGAGGCAACACATCAGGAGTGCGTGACATCGCTGGGCATCCAGGAAGCCCCTACTGGAGCAGATCTTCCAGAGGACAGCCGCCAGCCTGAGGAGCCCATGCCAACTAAGGACGACGTCCATCTGTCCAGCCAGCCTGCGGAGTGCGCCATAGGCGCTGTGTCAGGGGGTATAGAAGACTGTGGCGCTCCTTGCTCTGAAAAGGGTGAGGTGGCGCCAGCCGTAAGTACCATCCTGGCACCCATCCGGGTTCCTGGGTGCGCCGAACTTGGTGGGCCTGGGGCCATGGGTGACTCACCCGCAGGTTTGGGTCTTGCTGGCAGGGCTTCTATTGTTTCTGCTTCAGCTGCTTTGGGTGCTTTTACTGATGTTGTTGCTCCTGTTACTGCTGCTGTGTCTGGGGTTGAGTCCACAGGGGTTAATTCTATTGTTGGACTTTCTGCTGTGACTGCTGCTGTGACTGCTGCTGATGTTGTGACTGTCCCCTCACCTGCACCTCAGGTGGACAATAAGAAGACTGTGCCACCTAATGCTGGGGCCCCTGCTGTCCGCCCTGCCCTGTATTTCATCCAGCGAGGTGGCACAGGGAGTGGGGCCAATAATGCTGTTGGTGCTGCAGTGCAGTCCCCTGTGTCCTATGCCCAGGTTGCCAGGCGTGGTGGAGAAGCTGCTGGCGAAAGGGCATCTGTGCCCAGTGAGGCCAACGCCCCTGCCAGCAGATTCAATAGGCGCAACCTGGTCCAGCTTAGGTGGGAGGGGGAGGGGCCAGTTATCACCCGGCGGGCGGTGGTGGATCTCATCCTTGGCATGGGATTCGCAGCCGCAGACATTTTTGCCCTGATCAGTCCAGTGGGGAGCGCAGAACATGACTTGAGTTTCGTCAGACCAGAAGGGATGGATTTATTTTGGGAGCGTTATGAGCTGCTGAAGCAAGACCCTGCCTGGAAGGGGTTAACTCCCATCCAGGTCTCCAGACAGCAGCTCGTGAAAAATGTTACCATACTGGTTAGAAATGAGTCCATTCCCCCTTCTGATTTGACTGTCTGGCTGAAGCGTTATGGTGATGTTCTCACTCCCCTGAAGAAGATCCTAGACGATCGGGATATCTGGACTGGGGGCTGGTCAGTGACCCTGAGGCTCCGCAGGAATGGCAACCAGGTCACCCACTTGCCATCTTCTGCCTATATTGGCCGTGACCGGCTGACCATCTTTTATCCTGGTCAGCCCAAGGTTTGCCATAAATGTGGGGCCAAGGGTCACTTCAGCTCCTCCTGCTCGCTTCTTAGGTGCTCGTTGTGCCAGGGCTTGGGACACTTGGCTAAGGACTGCAATACCATCCGCTGTAATCTATGTAACCAGCTTGGCCACCCTTATAGTCAGTGTCCTGAGGCCTGGCACAACCTGGACAGGGAAGTGGTGCAGGAAATGCTGCGGCTGGATAGGGAGGAACATTCCCATGCTGTCCCGTCTACAGTCCCTCCCCCCACTCAGCTGGGGGTTCCTGAGGCCCCTGCGCCCGCTCCTGTACCATCTGCAGGGGCCCCTAAGGTGAATCCACAGTCTGCCCCCAAGTCAGCAACCACCAATGTAAGATCTAGTAATTTAATAGCTGAGGCGGCCCGGGGGGCTGGCACTGCAAGTACCAAGGGGGTCCCAGTAATTGTGGCCCCTGCTGTAAAACCTCGCAGGCTGGGGCTAGGTGATCCTGATCCTGCACCCCCTTCTGAGCAGGGTGGGAGTTCAGATCCCAAGACAGCGTGGTCTGGACTCTCCCCCGAGGATCAGGATTACCTTGCTCTCAGGTTTGCTACCAAAAAGAAAAGAAAAAAGGACAATGGAGTGCCAGAACCGGGGAAGATCCATGGGGTGCAGCTCTTCAACCGGTTTGAGGTACTTTCTGAGGACTCAATAGAGATTTCTTCTTTTGATTCTGAGGCCTCAGATATGGAGGAGGAAACACCAGTCTCCTCCAGTAAGCGTGAGGGATCTGATAGTGAGGCCGGAGGGAAGGCTAAGAGACATTCTCCCGAATGACTCTGATGGCAGTTCCCCCTCCGATAAAGGTGGCAACCATTAATGTTGCCAGCATTAAATCTG
The DNA here is from genome assembly GCA_027917425.1 of Gastrophryne carolinensis. Lineage (NCBI taxonomy): Eukaryota > Metazoa > Chordata > Amphibia > Anura > Microhylidae > Gastrophryne > Gastrophryne carolinensis. The sequence continues at coordinate 196,081,007 of CM051241.1, forward strand.
TAAGCGCTCGTTTTATGGCCTTATTTTTTCTCAGCCAGTTTGATGCTGACATTTTGTTTTTGCAGGAGACCAGATTGGCCAGTCTGGCCGACCTTCACGCTGTGAAGCGGGAGTGGAGGCACGGACCCTCTTTTTGGTCTCTTGCGGCCGAGCCTTACAGCGGAGTGGCGGTGCTTTTTAAAACCGACATGGTAACTTGCCGGCGGGTCATTGAGGTGGAGATCGGGAGGTGCATGGTCTTGGACGTCATTGTAAGGGGGCAGGACCTGCGCCTAATAAATATCTATGGACCCCAAACTAAGTGGGACAGGAAATGCCTCCTTACAAAGATCAAGCCGTTCCTTTTTACGGCCCGGCCAGTAGTCTTTGGAGGTGATTTTAACACCGTGACTAGGCCCATGGACAGGAGAGGCTTCAAAGGCAAGCTGGGCTGCGATAGTCTCTTTTTGAATAGTATGGTTAGAGAGGCAGGTCTGGAAGATGTGCACATTAAGCACTCCCCGGACCTCACGGGCTTCACTTTTCAGCGAGGTAGCAGTCAGAGTAGAATAGACAGGTTTTTTTTGAAGGAGGGCTTGGCTTCTCAGCCTACGCGGCTGCAGGCGGTCGAGTTCTCCGATCACCTTTTGCTATCGTTGGTCTTGAATGCCTCTGATACACCCCCTAGAGGAAGGGGCATCTGGAGGATGAATTCGGCTCTCCTTGAGGAGGAGGGGGTAAGACAATCTTTTGAGGATTTTTTTCAGGCGCAGGTTTCCATTAAGGATTTTTGCAGCAGCAGGTCTGAGTGGTGGGAGCTGACCAAAATGAGAATTGCTGGGCTTTTCAGGGGCCTAGGAAAAAGAAAACAGCTTAATAAATACATTGCCTACCAGCGCTTGCGGAGGAAACTTGACATCCTTGTCTCGAATGGTGGAGATCAAGGGGCAATCTCTGAAGTCAAGTTTCTCCTCAGGAAGTGTCAGTATGACCGGCATGCTTCTCTGGTTCTGGAAAGGGATTATGGGAAATACCACTCACCCGATCCCTATCAGAATTGCAGACAGGCTGCAGCTCTCAAGACTGTCCTTGGTCTGAAGGATAGCACAGGTTCCCTGGTAAGATCTAAATCTGGGATCCTGGAGATTATTAGGTCCTTTTATGCTGACCTCCTGGGCAGAAAGGTTCTTGACCGGGCAAAGATGGAAAGTTTCCTGGACTCTACTCCAGGATTGGAAAATGGTGACCGTTCTATCACTAGCTTGACAGAGCCGGTCACTGCCGATGAGGTGGTAAGTGCGATTGATCACCTTGCCATCAAAAAGTCGCCCGGATCAGATGGTCTGACAGCTGAATTTTATAAATGTTTTAAGACCATCCTGGCACCACATATGGTGGAGGTCTTTAATTGCTGTCTGGCAGAGGGTTCCCTCCCTCCCTCCATGAGGCGCTCGGCTGTGATCCTTCTGTCAAAAGGAAAGGACTCTTCGATGATTGAGAACTGGCGCCCCATCAGCCTTCTCAATGTCGATAGAAAGATACTGGCAAAGATTTTGTTCTGGCGCTTGTCGTCAGTAGCGGAGCAACTGCTTTCCCGTCATCAGCACTGCTCCATCCAAGGTAGAAGCACCTTCTCAGCGGTTTTAGCTGTCCGGGAGGCCTTGGAGCGATGCAGGGCTGCAGGCTGGGGAAAGTACTTGTTGGCGTTAGATCAGGCAAAGGCTTTTGATAGGGTCAATCATGAGTACCTATGGCTGCTTCTTGGTAAGTACGGCCTGCCAGGGCGGTTCATTAATTGGCTACAAACCCTGTATGAAGGGGCTGAGAGCTTCCCTCTTGTTAATGGTTGGGTTGGAAGGCCTTTCAAAGTTGGCTCTGGTGTGCGACAGGGATGCCCTCTGAGTCCCTTACTGTATGTGTTTGCAATCGATCCCTTTATAAGGAGGGTCGAGAGCAGCATGTTATGTGGGGTTCCTCTGGGTGTGCCTGGTGAGCCTCCTCTGAAGGTCATTGCCTATGCTGATGATGTATCTGTGATTGTCTCTGGGACAAATGAGGCAGAGGAGGTGGCCTCTCTGATAGCACAGTATACAGAAGCGTCGGGCTCCAAGGTCAATCATGAGAAGAGTGAAGTTTTCTGGATGGGTGAGGAGGGTGAGGGCTTCGAACTTCCGGACGCCTTCCCAATGCCCCAGCAGGAAATTAAGATCCTTGGCATTAATTTCGGTCCTGGTGATTATGGCCAAAAAAACTGGGAGAGCAGGCTGGAAATTGCCAATGCCAAGGTTGCAGTCTGGAAGAGCTGGAAAATGTCTCTCAGGGAAAGGGTTGACCTTATCAAGACCTACCTGATCCCCATCTTTTTATACGTCAGCTTCGTCTGTGTTTTGCCAGTGTCTCTCTACACCAGGGTCTACAGCGTGTTTTTCCAGATGTTATGGGGAAACCGCATGAACCTGGTAAAAAGAAATGTCACTTACCTATCCAGGCGGGAGGGTGGCCTAGGGATGGTCAACCCAGTAGTGTTTTTCTCTCTCTTGTTTCTGAAACATAATTTTGGAAGCATGTTGGCAGAGAGCCCGCCTGGCTGGGTGGGTATTTTCCAGTCCTGGTTTAAGCCCTTCCTGCGAGACTGGGAGAATGGTGGCCGGGTGAAAAGCCCTCGAGTTCCTCAGGCTCAGCTCCCGGCCTATGTTGCCCCGTGCTTGAAAATACTTCGGCAATGGCAATTGACGGCAGAGGACATGAGATCTACTCCGAGGAAGCTTCTGGTGAGTCGGGTCCTGGGTCTGGCTTTTCATGAGCCATTGTCCCTCAGGGATTGCCCAGGCTCCATCATGAGGGAGGGTTTGAGGCTTATTAACTCCTCAAGAATTTCTTTGAAATACCGGGATATAGCCTGGCTCTCCTTCCAAGGAAAACTCTACCTTAGGGGGATCCGGAAGAGTCGCAGCCTGCCAGAGATAATTTGTCTCCGTGAGGAGTGTCAGGATGAGGTAGAGACTATGGACCACTTCCTGCTCCGGTGTCCCTTTAATGTAGATGTGTGTAAACAGGTGGGGTTGGCCCTCGGTGCCCCCTTCTTCTCCCAGCTTTCCTATGCTGAGTGGGTGTATGGAGCATTCAAGAACAGAGGGGATTTTTGTTTGGACACTTTGTATCTAGTTAGTTTAGTGATTCGCTATTTCACGTGGAATGCACGGTGCCAGCTCTGCATTAGGAAGAAAGTCCTCCCTGTCCCGGTGGTGGTGCATGACATCCTGCATGAGGTGGGCAAGATCCGGGTGCTTGAGAGGGACAGGTGGGAACGGGGGGCCTGGCTGAAGGCGTGGAGGAACATCAGGCCTCCTTAGTCCTCATGACTTCCCTCTGGGTGGGCTTTTCTGTCTCTTATCACCCATAGATTTTTTTATAACAACGACAGATTTTTGAAGAACGGCTGCATGCACAGGTGACGGGGTCTCTTAGTCTTCCTGTTGATTTGTGTATAGTGTAGTGTTAGGTTGTAGATAGGATTGTATATAGAATAATGGATATTATATGCCGAAGTGTTAGGCCTGTTTCTTTTTGTTTAGTTATTATTTATTTTATTTTATTTATTTATTATTGTAACTTTGTATATATTGTATATATTGTATATGATTGCTTGATTTTACTTAATAAAAAAAGTTACAATCTATTAGGGTATAAGGGAGGATAGAGAAGGAGAAGAGCTTACAATCTATTAGGGTATAAGGAGGATACAGGAGGAGAAGAGCTTACAATCTATTAGGGTATAAGGGAGGATACAGAAGGAGAAGAGCTTACAATCTATTAGCATATGAGGAAGGATACAGAAGGAGAAGAGCTTACAATCTATTAGGGTATAAGGGAGGATACAGAAGGAGAAGAGCTTACACTCTATTAGGGTATAAGGGAGGATACAGAAGGAGAAGAGCTTACAATCTATTAGGGTATAAGGGAGGATACAGAAGGAGAAGAGCTTACAATATATTAGGGTATAAGGGAGGATACAGAAGGAGAAGAGCTTACAATCTATTAGGGTATAAGGGAGGATACAGAAGGAGAAGAGCTTACAATCTATTAGGGTAATTAGGTGGGTGTGGTCACACACTGTGAGAGCCAGAGCACACAACTGCTCCTAATTACCTGAGGCCTGTGAAGCCTGGGCTTTCCTGGGAGTGCCTCCCCAGGCAGCATGGATGATTCCGGGGGTGAGTCGCGCCGGTACCCCCGAAGGAATATTAAACCTCCGGATCCCGGGACTGCTTCCACCAGCGGCGCTAGTAACACCACGGTGCCCCAGCCCGGTGAGAGTTTGTCAGCTTTTTGCAGCCGTGTATGCAGTAATTTGTGCATGGTGGCGAAGGAGGAGGAGAAGCTGTGTAAGATGAAAATCTCATTAAAGAAAAAGAAAATGGACACCAGCAAGGCTCGGGGACTGGATCGGCGGGCAAGTAAAGCAGACTTAGCTGAGCTTGAATCAGCATGCCGGCAGCAGGAAAAGCTTGTTTCGTCCCTTAAAGCAAGCAGTGGGGCCTTTAAAGAAAAATATAAAAACGAGGAGCGATTTAAGTCCATGCAGCGCTCAGGCCCCACTGTGAAGGAGGAAGAGGCCGACCATGTGGATGAGACCCCGATGGTGGAGGATTCTCCAGCTGTACCTCCACCCAAAGTTGCAGCAGTAGCAGAGCCGGGAGCCCCGGAACCAGCATTGGAAGACTTTCTTGCTGAGGCAACACATCAGGAGTGCGTGACATCGCTGGGCATCCAGGAAGCCCCTACTGGAGCAGATCTTCCAGAGGACAGCCGCCAGCCTGAGGAGCCCATGCCAACTAAGGACGACGTCCATCTGTCCAGCCAGCCTGCGGAGTGCGCCATAGGCGCTGTGTCAGGGGGTATAGAAGACTGTGGCGCTCCTTGCTCTGAAAAGGGTGAGGTGGCGCCAGCCGTAAGTACCATCCTGGCACCCATCCGGGTTCCTGGGTGCGCCGAACTTGGTGGGCCTGGGGCCATGGGTGACTCACCCGCAGGTTTGGGTCTTGCTGGCAGGGCTTCTATTGTTTCTGCTTCAGCTGCTTTGGGTGCTTTTACTGATGTTGTTGCTCCTGTTACTGCTGCTGTGTCTGGGGTTGAGTCCACAGGGGTTAATTCTATTGTTGGACTTTCTGCTGTGACTGCTGCTGTGACTGCTGCTGATGTTGTGACTGTCCCCTCACCTGCACCTCAGGTGGACAATAAGAAGACTGTGCCACCTAATGCTGGGGCCCCTGCTGTCCGCCCTGCCCTGTATTTTATCCAGCGAGGTGGCACAGGGAGTAGGGCCAATAATGCTGTTGGTGCTGCAGTGCAGTCCCCTGTGTCCTATGCCCAGGTTGCCAGGCGTGGTGGAGAAGCTGCTGGCGAAAGGGCATCTGTGCCCAGTGAGGCCAACGCCCCTGCCAGCAGATTCAATAGGCGCAACCTGGTCCAGCTTAGGTGGGAGGGGGAGGGGCCAGTTATCACCCGGCGGGCGGTGGTGGATCTCATCCTTGGCATGGGATTCGCAGCCGCAGACATTTTTGCCCTGATCAGTCCAGTGGGGAGCGCAGAACATGACTTGAGTTTCGTCAGACCAGAAGGGATGGATTTATTTTGGGAGCGTTATGAGCTGCTGAAGCAAGACCCTGCCTGGAAGGGGTTAACTCCCATCCAGGTCTCCAGACAGCAGCTCGTGAAAAATGTTACCATACTGGTTAGAAATGAGTCCATTCCCCCCTCTGATTTGACTGTCTGGCTGAAGCGTTATGGTGATGTTCTCACTCCCCTGAAGAAGATCCTAGACGATCGGGATATCTGGACTGGGGGCTGGTCAGTGACCCTGAGGCTCCGCAGGAATGGCAACCAGGTCACCCACTTGCCATCTTCTGCCTATATTGGCCGTGACCGGCTGACCATCTTTTATCCTGGTCAGCCCAAGGTTTGCCATAAATGTGGGGCCAAGGGTCACTTTAGCTCCTCCTGCTCTCTTCTTAGGTGCTCGTTGTGCCAGGGCTTGGGACACTTGGCTAAGGACTGCAATACCATCCGCTGTAATCTATGTAACCAGCTTGGCCACCCTTATAGTCAGTGTCCTGAGGCCTGGCACAACCTGGACAGGGAAGTGGTGCAGGAAATGCTGCGGCTGGATAGGGAGGAACATTCCCATGCTGTCCCGTCTACAGTCCCTCCCCCCACTCAGCTGGGGGTTCCTGAGGCCCCTGCGCCCGCTCCTGTACCATCTGCAGGGACCCCTAAGGTGAATCCACAGTCTGCCCCCAAGTCAGCAACCACCAATGTAAGATCTAGTAATTTAATAGCTGAGGCGGCCCGGGGGGCTGGCACTGCAAGTACCAAGGGGGTCCCAGTAATTGTGGCCCCTGCTGTAAAACCTCGCAGGCTGGGGCTAGGTGATCCTGATCCTGCACCCCCTTCTGAGCAGGGTGGGAGTTCAGATCCCAAGACAGCGTGGTCTGGACTCTCCCCCGAGGATCAGGATTACCTTGCTCTCAGGTTTGCTACCAAAAAGAAAAGAAAAAAGGACAATGGAGTGCCAGAACCGGGGAAGATCCATGGGGTGCAGCTCTTCAACCGGTTTGAGGTACTTTCTGAGGACTCAATAGAGATTTCTTCTTTTGATTCTGAGGCCTCAGATATGGAGGAGGAAACACCAGTCTCCTCCAGTAAGCGTGAGGGATCTGATAGTGAGGCCGGAGGGAAGGCTAAGAGACATTCTCCCGAATGACTCTGATGGCAGTTCCCCCTCCGATAAAGGTGGCAACCATTAATGTTGCCAGCATTAAATCTGTAAGCGCTCGTTTTATGGCCTTATTTTTTCTCAGCCAGTTTGATGCTGACATTTTGTTTTTGCAGGAGACCAGATTGGCCAGTCTGGCCGACCTTCACGCTGTGAAGCGGGAGTGGAGGCACGGACCCTCTTTTTGGTCTCTTGCGGCCGAGCCTTACAGCGGAGTGGCGGTGCTTTTTAAAACCGACATGGTAACTTGCCGGCGGGTCATTGAGGTGGAGATCGGGAGGTGCATGGTCTTGGACGTCATTGTAAGGGGGCAGGACCTGCGCCTAATAAATATCTATGGACCCCAAACTAAGTGGGACAGGAAATGCCTCCTTACAAAGATCAAGCCGTTCCTTTTTACGGCCCGGCCAGTAGTCTTTGGAGGTGATTTTAACACCGTGACTAGGCCCATGGACAGGAGAGGCTTCAAAGGCAAGCTGGGCTGCGATAGTCTCTTTTTGAATAGCATGGTTAGAGAGGCAGGTCTGGAAGATGTGCACATTAAGCACTCCCCAGACCTCACGGGCTTCACTTTTCAGCGAGGTAGCAGTCAGAGTAGAATAGACAGGTTTTTTTTGAAGGAGGGCTCGGCTTCTCAGCCTCCGCGGCTGCAGGCGGTCGAGTTCTCCGATCACCTTTTGCTATCGTTGGTCTTGAATGCCTCTGATACACCCCCTAGAGGAAGGGGCATCTGGAGGATGAATTCGGCTCTCCTTGAGGAGGAGGGGGTAAGACAATCTTTTGAGGATTTTTTTCAGGCGCAGGTTTCCATTAAGGATTTTTGCAGCAGCAGGTCTGAGTGGTGGGAGCTGACCAAAATGAGAATTGCTGGGCTTTTCAGGGGTCTAGGAACAGCTTGATAAATACATTGCCTACCAGCGCTTGCGGAGGAAACTTGACATCCTTGTCTCGAATGGTGGAGATCAAGGGGCAATCTCTGAAGTCAAGTTTCTCCTCAGGAAGTGTCAGTATGACCGGCATGCTTCTCTGGTTCTGGAAAGGGATTATGGGAAATACCACTCACCCGATCCCTATCAGAATTGCAGACAGGCTGCAGCTCTCAAGACTGTCCTTGGTCTGAAGGATAGCACAGGTTCCCTGGTAAGATCTAAATCTGGGATCCTGGAGATTATTAGGTCCTTTTATGCTGACCTCCTGGGCAGAAAGGTTCTTGACCGGGCAAAGATGGAAAGTTTCCTGGACTCTACTCCAGGATTGGAAAATGGTGACCGTTCTATCACTAGCTTGACAGAGCCGGTCACTGCCGATGAGGTGGTAAGTGCGATTGATCACCTTGCCATCAAAAAGTCGCCCGGGTCAGATGGTCTGACAGCTGAATTTTATAAATGTTTTAAGACCATCCTGGCACCACATATGGTGGAGGTCTTTAATTGCTGTCTGGCAGAGGGTTCCCTCCCTCCCTCCATGAGGCGCTCGGCTGTGATCCTTCTGTCAAAAGGAAAGGACTCTTCGATGATTGAGAACTGGCGCCCCATCAGCCTTCTCAATGTCGATAGAAAGATACTGGCAAAGATTTTGTTCTGGCGCTTGTCGTCAGTAGCGGAGCAACTGCTTTCCCGTCATCAGCACTGCTCCATCCAAGGTAGAAGCACCTTCTCAGCGGTTTTAGCTGTCCGGGAGGCCTTGGAGCGATGCAGGGCTGCAGGCTTGGGAAAGTACTTGTTGGCGTTAGATCAGGCAAAGGCTTTTGATAGGGTCAATCATGAGTACCTATGGCTGCTTCTTGGTAAGTACGGCCTGCCAGGGCGGTTCATTAATTGGCTACAAACCCTGTATGAAGGGGCTGAGAGCTTCCCTCTTGTTAATGGTTGGGTTGGAAGGCCTTTCAAAGTTGGCTCTGGTGTGCGACAGGGATGCCCTCTGAGTCCCTTACTGTATGTGTTTGCAATCGATCCCTTTATAAGGAGGGTCGAGAGCAGCATGTTATGTGGGGTTCCTCTGGGTGTGCCTGGTGAGCCTCCTCTGAAGGTCATTGCCTATGCTGATGATGTATCTGTGATTGTCTCTGGGACAAATGAGGCAGAGGAGGTGGCCTCTCTGATAGCACAGTATACAGAAGCATCGGGCTCCAAGGTCAATCATGAGAAGAGTGAAGTTTTCTGGATGGGTGAGGGTGAGGGCTTCGAACTTCCGGACGCCTTCCCAATGCCCCAGCAGGAAATTAAGATCCTTGGCATTAATTTCGGTCCTGGTGATTATGGCCAAAAAAACTGGGAGAGCAGGCTGGAAATTGCCAATGCCAAGGTTGCAGTCTGGAAGAGCTGGAAAATGTCTTTCAGGGAAAGGGTTGACCTTATCAAGACCTACCTGATCCCCATCTTTTTATACGTCAGCTTCGTCTGTGTTTTGCCAGTGTCTCTCTACACCAGGGTCTACAGCGTGTTTTTCCAGATGTTATGGGGAAACCGCATGAACCTGGTAAAAAGAAATGTCACTTACCTATCCAGGCGGGAGGGTGGCCTAGGGATGGTCAACCCAGTAGTGTTTTTCTCTCTCTTGTTTCTGAAACATAATTTTGGAAGCATGTTGGCAGAGAGCCCGCCTGGCTGGGTGGGTATTTTCCAGTCCTGGTTTAAGCCCTTCCTGCGAGACTGGGAGAATGGTGGCCGGGTGAAAAGCCCTCGAGTTCCTCAGGCTCAGCTCCCGGCCTATGTTGCCCCGTGCTTGAAAATACTTCGGCAATGGCAATTGACGGCAGAGGACATGAGATCTACTCCGAGGAAGCTTCTGGTGAGTCGGGTCCTGGGTCTGGCTTTTCATGAGCCATTGTCCCTCAGGGATTGCCCAGGCTCCATCATGAGGGAGGGTTTGAGGCTTATTAACTCCTCAAGAATTCCTTTGAAATACCGGGATATAGCCTGGCTCTCCTTCCAAGGAAAACTCTACCTTAGGGGGATCCGGAAGAGTCGCAGCCTGCCAGAGATAATTTGTCTCCGTGAGGAGTGTCAGGATGAGGTGGAGACTATGGACCACTTCCTGCTCCGGTGTCCCTTTAATGTAGATGTGTGTAAACAGGTGGGGTTGGCCCTCGGTGCCCCCTTCTTCTCCCAGCTTTCCTATGCTGAGTGGGTGTATGGAGCATTCAAGAACAGAGGGGATTTTTGTTTGGACACTTTGTATCTAGTTAGTCTAGTGATTCGCTATTTCACGTGGAATGCACGGTGCCAGCTCTGCATTAGGAAGAAAGTCCTCCCTGTCCCGGTGGTGGTGCATGACATCCTGCATGAGGTGGGCAAGATCCGGGTGCTTGAGAGGGACAGGTGGGAACGGGGGGTCTGGATGAAGGCGTGGAGGAACATCAGGCCTCCTTAGTCCTCATGACTTCCCTCTGGGTGGGCTTTTCTGTCTCTTATCACCCATAGATTTTTTATAACAACGACAGATTTTTGAAGAATGGCTGCATGCACAGGTGACGGGGTCTCTTAGTCTTCCTGCTGAATTATGTATAGTGTAGTGTTAGGTTGTAGATAGGATTGTATATACAATAATGGATATTATATATTATATGCCGAATTGTTAGGCCTGTTTCTTTTTGTTTAGTTATTATTTATTTTATTTTATTTATTTATTATTGTAACTTTGTATATATTGTATATGATTGCTTGATTTTACTTAATAAAAAAAAGTTACAATCTATTAGGGTATAAGGGAGGATACAGAAGGAGAAGAGCTTACACTCTATTAGGGTATAAGGGAGGATACAGAAGGAGAAGAGCTTACAATCTATTAGGGTATAAGGGAGGATACAGAAGAAGGAAGAGCTTACAATCTATTAGGGTATAAGGGAGGATACAGAAGAAGGAAGAGCTTACAATCTATTAGGGTATAAGGGAGGATACAGAAGGAGAAGAGCTTACAATCTATTAGGGTATAAGGGAGGATACAGAAGAAGGAAGAGCTTACAATCTATTAGGGTATAAGGGAGGATACAGAAGAAGGAAGAGCTTACAATCTATTAGGGTATAAGGGAGGATACAGACGGAGAAGAGCTTACAATCTATTAGGGTATAAGGGAGGATACAGAAGAAGGAAGAGCTTACAATCTATTGGGGTATAAGGGAGGATACAGAAGAAGGAAGAGCTTACAATCTATTAGGGTATGAGGGAGGATACAGACGGAGAAGAGCTTACAATCTATTAGGGTATAAGGGAGGATACAGAAGAAGGAAGAGCTTACAATCTATTAGGGTATAAGGGAGGATACAGAAGGAGAAGATCTTACAATCTATTAGGGTATAAGGGAGGATACAGAAGGAGAAGAGCTTACAATCTATTAGGGTATAAGGGAGGATACAGAAGGGGAAGAGCTTACAATCTATTAGGGTATAAGGGAGGATACAGAAGGAGAAGAGCTTACACTCTATTAGGGTATAAGGGAGGATACAGAAGGGGAAGAGCTTACAATCTATTAGGGTATAAGGGAGGATACAGAAGGGGAAGAGCTTACACTCTATTAGGGTATAAGGGAGGATACAGAAGGAGAAGAGCTTACAATCTATTAGGATATAAGGGAGGATACAGAAGGAGAAGAGCTTACAATCTATTAGGGTATAAGGGAGGATATAGAAGGAGAAGAGTTTACAATCTATTAGGGAGGATACAGTAGGAGGCCTTCCAGCCTTCTGTAAAGCCTTTTACCATCTACTAAGGTGGCCCTGCCACACCCGCTGCCAAGCCCTTTTGCCGACCCTGCCTTGTCTGGCCACCTTTGCTTCTATGTTCAGATCAGGTTGAGCCCTCAGCCTTGCTGTTGACAGCTCTCGGGGGTCACTGGTCGGCCCTACACAGGGCAGATCATGATAACATGGTAAAGTCATTGTTCAGTGGGCAGTTATTTTTATTTGCCTTTCTGATAATTTTAGTTGTACAATACATCATCGCTGCACTGACCTTTGTCTTGTCTGGAAAGACAGAGTGACAAGCGGGCGGTTTGTTCAGTTACTAAAAGAAAAATGACTTATCAGCTTGACACTTTAATAGTCTAATCTAATCACATCTAATGTGAAATGCCCCCCAACCGGGTCTGAATATTTGTCTGGCATTAAGCGTCCTCAATGAATAAGAGAATTTGCAGATTGGTATTTCAGGGAGAGGGGCTAATGCAATGGTCTGCGAGAGGCTCCTGGCTGATAACTCCAGGTAAAACTATTGTACAAAATCATCTACAGGAAATCTCGTTACCCTGTGCTCGGCCATCCATGGAGCCATTAATAATAAACAGCAGCACGATGGAGAATGTGTAAAGGGACCACACTCTCGCATGCGGCTGAGTGCTGATGGTAAAATGCGGCAGAATTTCTATAAGAGAAGAAGATTCATGAGTCAGAGGAGCAGGGTTTAGTAAATGGCACCAGGACCTCAGCACAGCCCAGGCGTCCCTTATAGCTCAAACATATAGGCCCTTATTTAACAAGGGATAGCGCCAGGTAGCGAATGGTGAGCGAACGGTAATGACGCTCACCGCCACGAGAACGCCGGCTCCCCTCCGCAATCACACATTTATCAAGCCGATCCTGCTTAGCGACTGACAGAGCGCCAGATAGCGAATCATTCATCATTATTCCAGCCTCACCCCACAGCGTCAGCGAGCGACCTTGAACAGCGACCTGGCGCTCTCCAATGCATTTCAATGGAACAATCTTTAAATATTCTTAATTAATTGCTATTAATGTTTTTTTTTTTTTTTAAATGGCAAAAATTCTGTGACCACTTCTGCCATGTTAGATATTTTTTTTAAGGGAAAAAAAAAATTGATATTACAGGTCTGATATTAATGTATTCATATTACAAAATGTTTGTAAAAACATGTTTTGTTTTTTTTTTCCAAAAATATGGTTGTTTGGGGGTTAAAAAACTACTTTTAACCCATCGCCGCCAGCGCTCTGGGGTTTAAACAAGCATTTCACAGCGCGAGAATTTTTTGAGCGTGATTTGTTAACGAATATGCTGGGAGCCGTTCGCTATGGGCGTTCGCTGTCATGCGCTCCCATACAGCGCGGAACCTGTCAAACAGCGACTCCTAACCCCGTATTCAACATTACCGCACACCGACTGAGTCGCTGTCAACAGCCGAACAACGACCAAGCACAGCGAATACTAGCGTGCGCTGTGAAAATAACGCTACTGGCGCTCATCTGTCGCTACCTGGCGCTATTAATGAATCGTCCTCATATTTTCATTTTTTTACCTATTTATTTTGTACTTTTGCTGACTTGGCTAGTGTTCTCTCTACTGGCTGCTTGTATATTAAAATGAAAGCTCTCAATAAAGTTCTATTGTAGGCAAAGCTTTTCCCTAGCTTATATCTATGCGGACTATTGGGCTCTGGCCCTAATTCCTTGCCAGGGACATTCCAATTTGGTATTGCTTTATGAAACCCTGAGGATTGCCCTAAATCCTGCACACAGCCAACACGCTTATCTTTAAGGGTTACAAGCAGGCATAGGCAATTGTTACACCATTGTGTTGGGCTAAGTTTGACACTGTCCTATTTTCCATTTTTAAATTGAAGCTTTACAGTTTCACCTTATGATATATTTTTTGAAGCATGTGGGCATGGCCCTTGGAGCTGTGATGCTTCATAATAATCAACATAATCGGCTTGGGTCTGGAAGAGCACGATATTATGCTTCAAACACCCTGGCTGTCCTCTTTCCCCGTCGCCAATGTTCTTATACATTGGATAAAATCAGTTTATACACACCAGCAAAGTCATTTCTTATCCACAAAATCCACAGTCTGATGATCAGTAGTGAAGGGAGGGAATGCAAGCTCTATTGTCTTGTTCCAAAGCTGTGATTGTTTCAACTAACACACCCACAAGCACACAGGCAGCCACGGGCAATCCAAAAGCTAATTAGGGGCACAGATGAGGGTGGAAGGCACAAGGCAGAGAGAAAGGCTGTACTGGCTGAGACTGCATACTATTAGTGTGCTCATTCTTTCCGGGCTGACAAACAGAAGTGGAGCTATAGACTACAAGTTGAAGCCTATGATTGGTGGTCTATAGCAAAGAAATTCAGGGGGTGTGCCACTACCCTTTGCCTTGTTTCTACTTTCAGGGGTGTGCTAACAGGAAGATAGAGGGCAGCCATTAGGAGGTGGACTGTTGAATAATAGTTTATTCCTTTTGCCTACCCTTTAATGGAGGAAGTGGCCAGCAGGAGGAATCTGACAAAAAAAAAAATATTCAGAATAGATTAGGGTATTAATACGCACAGTAATATAATCTGATTGGGGGAGAGCCTGGATCGAGGTAAGATCCTGGGATCCTGTTTTTCTCCTTCCAGTGGTCTAGTAGCCATAGCTGGAAATGTTATTACATGCAAGGAGGGCATCCCGGCCACTATAGATCTCCTTCCAGTGGTCTAGTAGCCATAGCTGGTAATGTTATTACATGCAAGGAAGGCATCGCGGCCACTATAGATCTCCTTCCAGTGGTCTAGTAGCCATAGCTGGTAATGTTATTACATGCAAGAAAGGCATCGCGGCCACTATAGATCTCCTTCCAGTGGTCTAGTAGCCATAGCTGGTAATGTTATTACATGCAAGGAGGGCATCCCGGCCACTATAGATCTCCTTCCAGTGGTCTAGTAGCCATAGCTGGTAATGTTATTACATGCCAGGAGGGCATCCTGGTCACTATAGATCTCCTTCCAGTGGTCTAGTAGCCATAGCTACTAGAGGCACCACGCTCCTCTCCAGCATCAGGACATCACCCTAAGCAACGCTCTGACGAAGGTGTAAGAACCGAAACACGTGTCAGCAGGACTAGCGCAACCCACAGCAGCGGGACCTAAAGCTGAACTGAAGCAGTTATTCCTTCTTTGGACTTTCACTCCAAAAGGACACCTTGCGTGCATGTCCCACAAAGGGACTCTTGCTGCATACTAAGTGCCTCGCATACTGATTGAAAAGGTACAGCAACCATTCATCTTCTTAGATCATTTTTTGATCAGCACCATTAACCTTTGTATGCTCTCCCTGCATAAAACCTGGTATATAGCTCTAAAGATACCACATGCAACCACATGGGTCATCCCTACCAGGATAATGTTCTGTATATATTGTAAATAGTGTATATAAGAGTGTAATTCCCTGAACCACTGATACATAATTCCTATGTGTACCACACCCCTTGCATTAGATTTTTGTGTATAGCAATAAATTCTTCTTTATGCAAAAGTTATTTTGATTGTCAAGGTGTGCATTCATAATTGTTCCAACTAGTAGCCATAGCTGGTAATGTTATTACATGCACAGAGGGCATCCCGGCCACTATAGATCTCCTTCCAGTGGTTTAGTAGCCATAGCTGGTAATGTTATTACATGCAAGGAGGGCATCCCGGCCACTATAGATCTCCTTCCAGTGGTTTAGTAGCCATAGCTGGTAATGTTATTACATGCAAGGAGGGCATCCCGGCCACTATAGATCTCCTTCCAGTGGTCTAGTAGCCATAGCTGGTAATGTTATTACATGCAGAGAAGGCATCCAGGCCACCTTCTACATTTTATTACTGTATCCTTCATTACTGTATCCTCTGGTAGTGAGTCCAGTAGTCTCACTGCTCTTACAGAGAAGAATCCCCTCCTATGCTGGTGCAAGAAGCGTCTTTCCTCTAACCTTAGTGGGTGCCCCAGAGTTTTACTTACAGTCCTGGCGTTAAATACATTGTGGGCCAGATCTTTGCCATGATTAAAGCTTCTCTAATGCTAAACAATTGAAGAAACACAGAGCTAACTAAAATGTCTTTTCATAAAGCTTTAAAGTGTCCAGTTGCGGCATCCCACGGTGCATACATCCAGTGAGCGCAAGTGTAACCACCACCAGTAAGCTTATACTCTTACCAGATAGTCAGTAAAAATGGCATTCAGAGAGAAAACACATAGGCCCTTATTTAACAAGGGATAGCGCCAGGTAGCGAATGGTGAGCAAACGGTAATGACGCTCACCGCCACGAGAACGCCGGCTCCCCTCCACAATCACACATTTATCAAGCCGATCCTGCTTAGCGACTGACAGAGCGCCAGATAGCGAATCATTCATCATTATTCCAGCCTCACCCCACAGCGCCAGCGAGCGACCTTGAACAGCGACAGGTATGACCTCTCGCTACCTGGCGCTCTCCAATGCATTTCAATGGAGCAATCTTTAAATATTCATAATTAATTGCTATTAATTTTTTTTTTTTTTTTTTTTTAAATGTCAAAAATTCTGTGACCACTTCTGCAATGTTAGATATTTTTTTAAGGTAAAAAAAAAAAAAAAATTGTGCAGAATTGATATTACAGGTCTGATATTAATGTATTCATATTACAAAATGTTTTGAAAAACATGTTTGTTTTTTTTTTCTAAAAATATGGTTGGTTGGGGGTTAAAAAACTACTTTTAACCCATCGCCGCCAGCGCTCTGGGGTTTAAACAAGCATTTCACAGCGCGAGAATTTTTGGAGCGTGATTTGTTAATGAATATGCTGGGAGCCGTTCGCTATGGCCGTTCGCTGTCATGCGCTCCCATACAGCGCGGAACCTGTCAAACAGCGACTCCTAACCCCGTATTCAACATTACCGCACACCGACTGAGTCGCTGTCAACAGCCGAAGCACAGCGAATACTAGCGGGCGCTGTGAAAATAACGCTACTGTCGCTCATCTGTCGCTACCTGGCGCTATTAATGAATCGGCCTCATAGGTCTCCCGCAATAGATCAATCCTCCATAGATGCAGCACCGATTCGATCCCAAAACGATCAAACCCCAAACTCAGGTCTTTTGGTTCCAAACAAAAAATGTGTTTTCTGTTTCAACAGCCTAAAGTTGTCAAATAAATGTAAGTCCAAATCCACTTTGCAGGGCGTATCAGCCCTCCGCTGCTCATCCCCACAAGTCCACAGTTAGGGGGGCGCAAAAGCCAAGTCCTTCGGCTTGCATACAGTCTTTTCCTTCACCAATGTGCACCTCAGCCTGGGCTCACTCCTACAGGCTGGTCAATAGACTTCTCTAATGCTAATTCATTTCACCTTGGCAAGCGAAATGCATGGCATAGTTCCATGGGAAAACCTGGGCCACACCCGCCATGCCAGGGCTTATCCGCAAACTCCTCTGGCGCTCGGTGGACTTCTTCCTCTTCACTTTCTGAAACTCAGGAGCAGAGGCAGGACTGCTCAGTCTGATCTTCCCGCGTGGTAAGTGACCGCACACCCACTGGCTGGATATATTATACTTATATCAGGTCACTGTCAGCTCAGGCCACAGGCAACAAAGCCTAAGCAGGAACATGTGATAGATTCTCTTACCTAATGCAAGTCTCTGGGTCTGCTTAGACTGGCTGACAAGGCTGCAACCATCACAGGGTCCCATCACAGGGTCCCCAGGTCACCCTATGGCCATTCCTCCCCTGGCCATAACTGTTATTTACAATATGTACAGGTATATACACATATAAAACCAATTAAAATACATGTATACAACTGTGGAGAGGGAAAAAGGGGGGGGGGGGGGGGGATAATATACACAACCCCCAGATGGCAATTGCGACTGAAAACGTTAATTCATGGTATTATATATAAATGATTGATGTGGCCACTGCTCTAAATCCTGACTGATAGTTCCTATCCTGTGCTAAATCACAGTCTGTGGTGCCCTGGAGAAGTGACGCGTGACGTCACACAACGCGTCGGCGTCCGCTCAGCGAGGGGGGTTTTGCTTGCTGGCCATGCTGAGATGTGAGTCTATCGTTTATTATATATGTGTCTGCATTGTCTCTACCTGGCTGTCCTTGTTTAGATAGTCTGCACATTGCACTTAGCACCTTATAACTTTTTGCACATAGGTTAGGAAATTATTATTAAGTATATTAGTGTATATAATTAGTGATTTAGCACAGGATAGGAACTATCAGGAAAAAATAAAAATAATAGAATGTGGAAAAGATAGAGGGAAATTTGGAAAATATAGGACTGTGATAAGGTAAGAAAAGAGGAAGATAAAGAAAATGAGAAAAAGAGAGAAATGGGGATTGTATGAAAGAGAAGGAAATGAAAGGAATATAGAAATAAGAGCGATAGAAGGAAGAGATGGAAGAAAGGCGATAGACATGAAAGGAATTGGAGATATAGAGGTAAGGTAAAAAAAAAAGGAAAGAGAGAAAGAAGCAGGAATCACAAGAGAGAGGGAGAGATAAAGGCCGATAAACCACAGGAAAGACAGGAAGAAGGAAAAAAAGAAAAATAATGCTAGAGATGGAGAAAGAAAAACAGAGGCAATATGCAGAAAGAGAGATGGGGGTGGTAAAGAGGATCTCTGGTCAGAAATAACCAGTCACCAGAAATGACTCACCACCGCTTAAAGTGGACCAACACCCAGGATTTTGACTATCCTGGGTCTTGGTCCACTTCGGTGGGGCACCCCCGATCGGGGTGCCCCGCTGTGTGAAACCCCCCCTAACCCCCCGAAAAACTCACCTCTCCCCGCTCCGCAGACGGCCGGCGCGGAGGCGCGCACGCCTACAGGGGCGCGAGGGAGGCGGCGGCGGCCGGCCGCCGCCGAAGATAAGGTAGGTGAGTTGGGGTGCTTGGGGGGGTTTCACCCCGCGGGACATCCCGATCTCGGATGTCCCGCGGGGTGGGGGGTGATCGGCCCGGGAATCTTATAGATTCCCGGGCCGATCACACCAGGGTGTTGGTCCACTTTAAGGAAAGAACGGCGCTGCCCATATATTCACCTCTTCTAGGTTGTGCATCCCACATGACTGCGAGCAGCCCAATAGCGTGGCAGGCAGCCAAGTACATTACAGAGCAGACGCTGGCCGTGCAAGCTGATAGGCTGCTCCGCGGCTGCCATAGAAGGATCTCAGAAGAGGTGAGTATTCGGGTGGCCCTGTTCTTTCTTTTAGCGGCAGCGATGCAGAGCGGGACAGCCCGATCCCTGTCATTTCCTTAAAAAAAAAGGGGGAGGGAGGAGAGGAAAAATAAGAGGTTAGAGAGTCAATTCAGAACCAAGTGAGTTTGGACAAAAACCAAACTCAATTCAACTCGCATGCGGACAATATTTGAGTGGCAGGTGATTGAGACAACCACCCGATCTCGCATGCGAGTTTTTTATGACTCACGTAAATGCTTTTCATTGCACTCTCGCATCAGTGAGAGTAAAATGAATAACAGTATGCAAGTTGTGCCTTCTTTATTTAAAAAAGCCATTCCGCAAGTGTCGCCATGGTTTTGTTTCATTGAAAAATACATGAATTGTCGTTTTTAATTTTTATTAAAAAGGTCGAATTATTATTATTATTATTATTATTGTTTATTTATATAGCGCTGTCATGCCCAAGGACTGATTATAGCTTGGTATAATATATATGTGTGTGTGTATATATGTATACAGACGGGGAGGCTGATTCATTAATAGCGCCAGGTAGCGACAGATGAGCGACTGTAGCAGTATTTTCACAGCGCCCGCTAGTAGTCGCTGTGCTTGGCCGTTGTTCGGTTGTTGACAGTGACTCAGTCGGGGTGCGGTAATGTTGAATATTGGGTGAGGAGTCGCTATTTGACAGGTTCCGCGCTGTATAGGAGCGCATTATAACGACTGGCCATAGCGACCGGCTCCCACCATATTCATTAACAAATCACGCTCAAAAAATTCTCGCGCTGTGAAATGCATGTTTAAACCCCAGAGCGCTGGAGGCGATGGGTTAAAAGTAGATTTTTAACCCCCAAACAACCATATTTTTGGAAACGAAAAAAAACAAGTTTTTAAAATAATTTTGTAATATGAATACATTAATATCAGACCTGTAATATCAATTCTGCACAAAGTTTTTTTTTTTTTTTTTTACATTAATAAAAAAATCTAACATTGCAGAAGTGGTCACAGAATTTTTCAATTTAACAAAAAAAAAAAAAAAATTAATATGAATTCATTATGATTATTTAAAGATTGTTCCATTGAAATGCATTGGAGCGCGCCAGGTAGCGAGAGGTCATACCTGTCGCTGTTCAAGGTCGGGCGCTGGCGCTGTGGGCTGAGGCTGGAATAATGATGAATGAGTGGCTATATGGCGCTATCTCAGTCGCTAAGCAGGATCGGCTTGATAAATGTGTGATTGTGGTGGGGAGCCGGCGTTCTCGTGGCGGTGCCCGTCATTACCGGTCGCTCACCAGGTGCTACCTGTCGCTATCCCTTGTTAAATAAGGGCCTGAGTGTCTGTGCATTCCAATTTAATTCAGAGGTCTGTTTGTGACCAGCAGAATGTGTTGTCTCTGCACCATCATAAAACTCCCCCTCTACATGCACACACAGTTTTATGGGGGAAGTCAAAGGTCTTTGAAGCAGCAAGATCTGTCTCTACCCAACCATAAACCAGAATCAGATAAGGGGACCTGGGAGATTATTCTCTCCCCCCCTTAGGAATTCCAGGGAGATGGGGGGATGTCATGCAAACCGTTTCCCTCCAAAATTAGCTAAATAAATGCCAAGGGGACACATGCTTTTGCGTCATAAGCTGAGGAACCTTGAGACAAATATCATCAGTCTCACGCAATAATTAACCGCTGGAAACTCACTCACAAAGGACTGCGTAAGAACTTTTTTTTTTTCTTTAACTGCTCTTTGCTATGTGCTCTCTGTATTTTTGCATTGTGTATGTCATTTTGTTTCTGTAACTTACATCCAGCACTGTGATACCTTTTTATCAGATTAAATGTTTAATTAATCGGCTCTGGCCTTTGATCTCTAAATATAGGAGCTCACCTTCCTGAAGGAAGCTCTGGTGAAACACGTTTATTAGGGTTAATTGATGACTTGCTGGGACTAGTAGTGCATACCCAGGGGTCTGGTGGCTTTAACCCTTGCACCATCACACTCTCTCTAGCGTATTGGCTGGGCTGATAGAGTGTGATCGTGACAAGCGCCATCAAGTTCCGTAGCGCTTTACAAGGTATGAATACAGACAGGGTAAAACATATAGTACAGATAACAATACAAAATTCGATGCCACAGGTTAAAACCAAGTGTTGTGAGCACAGGAGACAATAGGGAGGAGTGCCCTGCCCTTGCCAGCTTACAGTCTAAAGGATGGGGGTGGAGACAAAGGGGCGGGGTCACAAGTGGTAGAGCTTGAGTAGGGCTGCATGTGCCATTGAAGGCTATAGGAGTTGCTTACGCCAGGTCATATGCTTGTCTGAAGAAGTGAGTTTTGAGGGCGCTTTTAAAGGCTCGGAGTGATGGAGAGTGGCGGATCGAGCGTGGAAGTGCATTCCAGAGAAGTGGGGAGGCACGGGAGAAGTCTTGAAGGCGGAAGTGCGAGGTAGTAACCAAGGAAGAGGATAGGAGAATGTCAGAGGCAGAGCGGAGGTTGCGCTTTGGTTGGTAATGCTGGATCAGAGATGAAATGTAGGGAGGGGCCTGGTTAGAGAGAGCTTTGTAGGTTAGCGTTAGAAGTTTGAACTGA
This sequence comes from Gastrophryne carolinensis, assembly GCA_027917425.1. Classification (NCBI taxonomy): domain Eukaryota; kingdom Metazoa; phylum Chordata; class Amphibia; order Anura; family Microhylidae; genus Gastrophryne; species Gastrophryne carolinensis. The sequence continues at coordinate 196,102,269 of CM051241.1, forward strand.
ACTTTAAAACTTTAAAAACATTTGTGCCCCCCCCTCCCCAAGCCAACCAGCCCGGGCACCAGACATAAGGGCTGGTAACCCAGAGCTTAGGGGCGATTGGAAAAGTGAATTGAGGATCAACACTCCTTAAAATATAGATTTATTGAAGTCCTTTAAAAAATATATCCAATCAAAAACAGCCTTAAAAACACATACCAGACCCTGACAGCAGTCCTAGATTGTAAGCTCTAACGCGTTTCGGACAACATCCGGTCCTTAGTCATAGATAGCAAACTCAATATAACATCACATATTTATAGGGACAAAGAAAATTAAGAAACTTACCCCACTGAAGCAGCGCCGCAGCTGACTTCCGGGTTCGCTGGCCTTCGGGAGGGGGATGACGTCACCGCCGGCATCGCCGACAGAACCGGCGATTGGCCTTGCCATTTTCCAGCCCCTATGCCTTTTTGGTGTGGGTCTGTTCCTCTTCCAGGGGTGCCAGGGGCATTCCTAAAAGAACACCTGGACTGTACCAGTGGGCACATAGCTCTTCTGCACCCCCAGTGCCCCAAGAGAAGGTGCGATAATCAGGTGGGGTACCAACATGTGCCGGCAGGTGACATTCCAGCCCCCCCCAACCCTGTGAACTGATTTCCCCTACTAGTTAACCCATAGTACTATAGTACTATAGCCTCCCTTCCCGGGTTCCTGTATCACTCCTGGCCAGAGAAATAGCTAGGCTTTCTGGCACCCGGGGCAAACATCCGAAATGGCACCCCCACCTGTGTACAGGCCCCCCTTTGGTGCCCCCCCTGCTCCCCACTAGCTACGCCCCTGCTCCTGGCTGGGAGCCAGGATAGAAGGAGTGCCCCCAGTATAAGAGATGTCGGCAGTGGCTGCATTAGATGCCATTGGAGATGCCAGTGAAGCCAATGTGGAAAAACCAGTATGGGTTCCAGGTGACCATTTTACCATGTGACCTGCCGGTGTATTCACACACCCACTTGGAACACCGGGTGTACAGAGCTCATCTCTCTCCTCTTGGTGTACAGTTGCAACAGATTGCAAGTAGTTATAACTACACTACACATTTGCTAATGTGAGAAAAAAAAATACTAGATAAGCTCAACACCTTGGGGACATCATTTTCACACAAAAAATATACACTTTAAAAAATGCCATCAAAAGTGGACTTTAACGTTAAGCTTCTAGCGCCACAACAATAATTATTTTCCAGTTTTGGATATATTTGGGCAGGGTAAGAGCAGAATAGATAAGGCTGATTGGCAGGAAGCAGATTTGGGAGCATAAAATGCCAGTGGATCAGGAACACAAACATAAGACAGGGGAGTAGCTTGGGGGAGCATTTGCCCCGGGGGCACAGGGTGGGTTGGAGCACAAAAAGGTGGGTCCCAGCAGGGGCATAGCTATGGGGAGCAGGGGGGGGGGGGCAGTTGCCCTGGGTGCAGCAGTTCAGGTGGGACCTGAGAACAAGGGGGGTGGTCTAATCTTTGCCCCGGGTGCCAGAAAGCCTAGCTACTCCTCTGGGTCCTGCACAGCTGGCAGTGTAAAGAAGCAGGAGCTGACGGTCAGTGAGGGGAGGAGAGGCGGAGCTGCTGAGGCACTAGCTCAGGCTATGTGACAGCCAACATAAGCCCCGCCCCCCCAAGGCTTAGACTTCCACTTCAGCAAGGTACCGCGCAAACCACAGAACTACTATGGAGAGTGGCGAGGTCAGTACCAGACTTGCAGTCAGGGGCGTAGCTAGGGGGGAGCGGGGGGGGGGGGGGCAGTTGCCTTGGGTGCAGCTGGTGAGGGAGGCCTGAGAACAGGGGGGGGTGACATTTCGATTTCAAATTTTTGCCCCAGGTGCCAGAAAGCCTAGATACTCCTCTGGGTCCCCAGAGGACTACTATGGAGAGTGGCGAGGTCAGTACCAGACTTACAGTCAGGGGCGTAGCTAGCGGGGGCAGTTGCCCCGGGTGCAGCTGGTGAGGCAAGCCTGAGAACGGGGGGGTGACATTTCGAATTTTTGCCCCGGGTGCCAGAAAGCCTAGATACTCCTCTGGGTCCTGCACAGCTGGCAGTGTAAAGAAGCAGGCCAGCATAAGCCCCGCCCCCCCCAAGGCTTAGACTTCCACTTCAGCAAAGTACCGCGCAAACCACAGAACTACTATGGAGAGTGGCGAGGTCAGTACCAGACTTGCAGTCAGGGGCGTAGCTAGCGGGGGCAGTTGCCCTGGGTGCAGCAGGTCAGGGGGACCTGAGAACAAGGGGGGTGGTCTAATCTTTGCCCCGGGTGCCAGAAAGCCTAGCTACTCCTCTGGGTCCTGCACAGCTGGCAGTGTAAAGAAGCAGGAGCTGCCGGTCAGGGAGGGGAGGAGGGGCGGAGCTGCTGAGGCACTAGCTCAGGCTATGTGACAGCCAACATAAGCCCCGCCCCCCCAAGGCTTAGACTTCCACTTCAGCAAGGTACCGCGCAAACCACAGAACTACTATGGAGATTGGCGAGGTCAGTACCAGACTTACAGTCAGGGGCGTAGCTAGCGGGGGCAGTTGCCCCGGGTGCAGCTGGTGAGGCAAGCCTGAGAACAGGGGGGGTGACATTTCGAATTTTTGCCCCGGGTGCCAGAAAGCTTAGATACTCCTCTGGGTCCTGCACAGCTGGCAGTGTAAAGAAGCAGGCCAGCAAAAGCCCCCCCCCCCCCAAGGCTTAGACTTCCACTTCAGCAAAGTACCGCGCAGACCACAGAACTACTATGGAGAGTGGCGAGGTCAGTACCAGACTTGCAGTCAGGGGCGTAGCTATGGGGAGCAGGGGGGGGGCAGTTGCCCCAGGTGCAGCAGGTCAGGGGGACCTGAGAACAAGGGGGTGACCAGGGCTGTATTTACCATTAGGCAAACCTAGGCACGTGCCTAGGGTGGCAACCTGGAAGGGGGGAGGATGCTGCCCTTACTACTGTAGTAAAGAAATTACAACTCTCATATCCTGAATCCTTAATGCCTCCTAACAAGCACCCCCCCCCCCAGCCACAGAAGGACACAGAGTGTATTTGTGTGAAGGAGGGGTGCAATGGGTAGAACACAGGCCAGAGCATCTCCCCTCCACTGCTTTGGTCATGTGACTCCTGTATGTCCGAACGCAGTAAAAGTTAGAACATGCTCGCCTGCTTTTCTGCATTTCACCCTTTGTGCCCTCTCCCCCCTCCACACACCTTTCAGGGTGAGAAAGAGGGACAATTTGTAAATTAGGCCACACCTTCTCATTGATTGATGGATAGGAGATAGGGTATAACAGTTAAAACAATAGGAACACTTTGAATAGGCAAATTAAACATTTATTGCTGCAGATCTGCAAGTTACACCTCAAAGAGGGACAAATTAGAACAAGGTACAGGGGGACATGGACTCAAAAGAGGGACAGTCCCTGCAAATCAGGGGCACTTGGGAGGTATGCCATTGCACCCTTTCCCCTACACAGTTTTTTCTATGGACCGTGACCCAATTTAAAAAAGGGGGCGCAAACACTTAGAGGCCGATTCATTAATAGCGCCAGGTAGCGACAGATGAGCGCCAGTAGCGTTATTTTCACAGCGCACGCTAGTATTCGCTGTGCTTGGCCGTTGTTCGGCTGTTGACAGCGACTCAGTCGGTGTGCGGTAATGTTGAATACGGGGTTAGGAGTCGCTGTTTGACAGGTTCCGCGCTGTATGGGAGCGCATGACAGCGAATGGCCATGGCGACCGGCTCCCACCATATTCATTAACAAATCACGCTCAAAAAATTATCGCGCAGTGAAATGCTTGTTTAAACCCCAGAGCGCTGGCGGCGATGGGTTAAAAGTAGTTTTTTTAACCCCCAAACAACCATATTTTGGGTAAAAAAAAAACATGTTTTTACAAACATTTTGTAATATGAATACATTAATATCAGACCTGTAATATCAATTCTGCACAATTTTTTTTTTTTTTTTTTTACCTTAAAAAAAATATCTAACATTGCAGAAGTGGTCACAGAATTTCTGCCATTTAAAAAAAAAAAAAAAAAACATTAATTAAGAATATTTAAAGATTGTTCCATTGAAATGCATTGGAGAGCGCCAGGTAGCGAGAGGTCATACCTGTCACTGTTCAAGTTCGCTCGCTGGCGCTGTGGGCTGAGGCTGGAATAATGATGAATGAGTCGCTATCTGGCGCTATCTCAGTCGCTAAGCAGGATCGGCTTGATAAATGTGTGATTGCGGAGGGGAGCCAGCGTTCTCGTGGCGGTGAGCGTCATTACCATTCGCTCACCATTCGCTACCTGGCGCTATCCCTTGTTAAATAAGGGCCTTAAAGTGCCTAGGGCAACATGACCACCAAATATGGCCCTGGGGGTGACATTTCGAATCTTTAAATTTTTTTTTTTTTTTTTAATGCATAGATGGCCATTGTATGCTTACGCACACATAGGAATTCGTCCTCCGCATTTAACCCATCCGTGCAGTGAGTGTACACATGCCCGGAGCGGTGGGCTGCCCTAATTACCCCGGGTGCCAGAAAGTCCTAGATACTCCTCTGCTTACAGTGCTGAGAAATCCGCTGCCATCAAAAGAGAATCAGACACTGGCAGCCTCCCTGTTTTTCTTCATTCTCGGCAGGACACGCAATGATCCCTATCTTGCCTGTGTGCTCTGCCCCCTCCCCTGGCCGTCCCTTTAGGAAAGGGGTTGGGTCAGATAGGACGTGGGCGAGTGCACATGTGTTGCTGCTTTGGTTCTGGGGCCAGGAGCAGCCTGGGAGCAGGTTCCAGCCAGAAACAAAGAAGAAAGCAGATCAACAGGAAAACAGGTCAGGCTGGTAACTCCGGGATGGGGGGGGGGGGGGCGTTGGGGGTCGACATATGCTATAGATTGAGGAGGGTTAAAAAAAAAAAAGTCTATTAAAAAAAAGACTTGCTCCTGTCTAGTGTTTGAGGGAAGGGGGGTATTGCTGCAGGGTATTATACTGTTATGATTTAGCTGTTAGTTTGTTATCAAGGCAGACCAAAATCACAAATGACTTCTGATCCACATATTTAGTCCAGGTGAGCAATGGCCTCCAGAGGATCCTCCAGTGCAGCACTGAGCCAAGGTCCAAGACCAACAGTTTTTTTTTAATTTGTTCTCTGAATTTCAAGGTTAAGGTAATGCCATTTATTGGCTAACTCATTTAGATTGAAAATGCAAGCTTTCGAAGCTGTTCAAGCTTCTTCTTCAGGCATAATACAGATCTGTGACTTAGACACACATTTATACAAAAAAAAGAGTGACAATTGTTTTTACACTGACACACATGAAAAATAGCTAAGTCGTAAAATCGTATACTGTGAGATAATTTTATGTGTCACTATGACATGGATTGAATAGACAAGACTCATCACAAGGTCTGATATTAAACAGACTGTCTGGCCTGGTGTGAGAGCAATACAAATTCCACACACTTTCTCTCCCCCTCTCATTCTTATCAGCCCACCATTAATTGTTATAATCCCTCTGATTCTTATCTCACAGTATACGATTTTACGACTTAGCTATTTTTCATGTGTGTCAGTGTAAAAACAATTGTCACTCTTTTTTTTGTATAAATGTGTGTCTAAGTCAAAGATCTGTATTATGCCTGAAGAAGAAGCTTGAACAGCTTCGAAAGCTTGCATTTTCAATCTAAATGAGTTAGCCAATAAATGGTATTACCTTAACCTTGGATTTCCTGCTTACATCGATGGCTAACACAGTACAACAACTTACTACTTCTCTGAATTTGTAATTTATTCACCAAGTTACCTTTGCTATTTAAGTAATAGCCATTATACTTTGTGCCTGATTTATCAAGCACCATCTGCCAGAATACGCAACATCACTACAAACTAGAGTGGTGCAAAATATATATATATATATATATATATATAAAACAATGGTGCATGTTGCTGCACTGCAAGAAACGCAGTGCAGCAACATGCTGAAAGAAATATAAATGATATTTCGCACTACTCTAATTTGCACTGATATGGTGTATTCTGGCTGATAGTGTTTGATAAATCAGGCCCTTTACATTATGATTAGTGGTCTTACATTCATTCTATAAAGTTGAAGGGTGGGCCCCAGAAATGATTTCCTCTGCTGGGCCTCCAGGCTCACACTGCTAGTGAGGTTGTAGCAAAAGGTTAGGTCTAGCTATGGAAGATTCCGTCTAAGAGCTAATAACTGGGTTATAGCAAACCCAAATCTACCCTCTCTGCAGAGGTTTTTAGGGTCACTGCAGCCGTCAGTATTCTGAATATGAGATAAACTGAAGGGAAAATACCATTTTGTGATTACTCACCTGTAAAATGGGTATTATAAGTATGTTACACACCCCACTTCCACAATTTATGACATATGGGTTATGGTGCAGTAGAGGGCGAACTTCTGCAGAGATGAAAGCAAAAAAGAAGCCCCTCCCGGTCCATAAATACCTGGGACCTCCCACACATTCCCCGGTATATGACAGCAGTAAGGGGACCAGGAAGAGCTAATAAAACATTCTTAACAATAAAAGGTTCACCATATAAAGGATCCAGAATACTAAAGGGCGGGATGAAGCGGGGTGTGTGACATACTTATAATACCCATTTTACAGGTGAGTAATCACAAAATGGTATTATTCCAAGTATGTCACACACCCCGCTTCCACTATTCATGACATATGGGACATCCAATAGCAGTGTCCGTCATGGGTGGGGATCCAAATACAGCAAAAAAAATGCACCAATTTAAACCACTGCAGCTTGCAGAACCTTGCGGCCAAAAACAGCATCCGCTGAGGCCCGCACAACAACCTTATAAAACTTTGAAAAAGTATGAATGGAAGACCAAGTAGCAGTCTTACAAACTTGTTCAACAGAAGCCTGGTGCTGAAAAGCCCAGGAAGTCCCAACAGCACGAGTAGAATGAGCAGTGATCTTAAAAGGAGGAACCCTCCTCTTAGCAGAATAGGCCCCAAAAATGGCCTGGCGTATCCATTTACTAATGGTAGACTTGGCGGGCGCCAAACCTTTTCTGGGCCCGGAAGGCACCACGAACAAGGCACCATGAAAAGGAGAAGTAGCAACCAAATAGTACTTCACACAACGCACCACATCCAAAGAGTGCAAAACCCTCTCCTTGTCATTGCTAGGCTTAGGACACAAGGAAGGGAGAACTACATCCTGATTGAGATGGAAAGCAGAAACCACCTTAGGAAGGAAATCTGGTTTAAAACGAAAAACCACCTTGTCCTGGTGTCTCTCAAAGTAAGGGGCCTGAATAGACAGAGCTGCCAACTCAGAGACACGCCGAACAGAGGTAACCTTTTGAGTGAGCACAGAAAGAGCCACATCCTGCATCGGTTCAAAAGGAGGCCCCTGGAGGGCCGAGAGAACCAAATTTAGGTCCCAAACGGGAACCAAAGGCTTTCTAGGGGGCCGAACATGAGTGACCCCTTGGAAAAAAGTCTTGACCAGATGATGCAAAGCAAAAGACCTTTGAAAAAAGACAGCCAGGGCAGAAACATGACCCTTCAAAGTACTGAGCTGGAACCCCAGATCCAGACCGTGTTGTAGAAACTCCAAAATCCTAGGAATCAAAAACACCCTGCAAGGTAAGGCCCTAGCCTCACACCAGTCAGTATAGGACCGCCAAGTCCTATAGTAAATGGTAGAGGAAGACCTCTTCCTAGCTCTAATCAAGGTTTGAATAACCGCCTCAGACGAACCTTCCTCCCTCAGGATGAAGGTTTCAGCAGCCACGCCGTCAAAGCCAGCGCTTGTAAATTGGGGTAACGCAGTTGACCCTGAGAGATCAGATCCGGAAACAGTGGCAGCCTGTACTGATCTACCGCCAATCTTACAGCGTCTGTGAACCAAACCTGTCTTGGCCACCTTGGGGCCACCAGAATTGCTGGTGCCCCCTCTAGAGCCAGCTTGCGCACTACCTTGCCTACCATGGAGAAGGGTGGAAACAGGTACAGAAACCCCAGATCCCTCCAGGCAAGGGACAAGGCATCCACTGCCAGGGCCAGAGGATCCTGAGACAGAGTTACAAAGGTTGGGAGCTTGTGATTGTGCCGAGAGGCAAAGAGATCCACCTCCGGAGTCCCCCACTTGTGACACAGGGCCCGAAATACCCTGTGGTTGAGAGACCATTCCCCTCGGCGAGAGAATCCCCTGCTCAGGGAGTCCGCCTCCGTGTTCTCCACTCCCGGAATGTACACTGCCGAGATGCAAGGAACATTGCTCTCCGCCCATGTCAGAATCAGAGAGACTTCCCTGAGGGCACTCCTGCTGCGAGTCCCTCCTTGGTGATTGATGTAAGCTACTGCAGTACGATTGTCTGATCGAACCTGAACCGGTAAACCCTGTAGGTGAAGTGTCAGACGCGAAAGAAACCAAGCGGATAGCTCTGCGCTCCAAGACATTGATGGGGTTGTGGGCCTCCTGAGGACCCCACAACCCATGGAACTGATGATCTTTCCAGAAACCTCCAGGCTGGCATCCGTGGTAACTGTCTCCCAACAAGGGGTCAGGAATGAACTGCCCCTCATCAGATTGCTTGATTCCAGCCACCACTGAAGGGACTGCTGAACCCTGGGAGACATCAGAAATGACTGATCCAAGGACTGTGGACATCTGTCCCATTTCAGCAATAGATGGAGTTGTAGTGACCTCATGTGGAACTGAGCAAAGGGGACTGCCTCAAAGGAGGCCACCATCAAACCTACCAGAGTCATCCCTAGCTGAATAGAAGGGCGAGGATTGGTCAGGAGAACACGTATCAGATCCTGAACCCTCTGCACCTTTGGCTGAGGTAGGAACACTCTGGCCTGACTGGTATCCAGATACATGCCCAGAAAGGAAATCTCCCTTGATGGGGAGAGAGAAGACTTGGGGTGGTTGATCACCCATCCGAAACCTCTCCAGCGTAGTCACCACCGTCCTGGTGTCCAGCTCCGCCTGGCAGAGGGAGAAAGCTGTAATGAGCAGGTCGTCCAGATATGGCACAATGCGAATGCCCTGGGCTCTGAGCAGGGCCATAATGCCCGCCAGAACCTTGGTAAACACCCTCGGTGCCGAGGTCAGCCCGAACGGGAGGGCCACAAACTGAAAATGCTGATCTTCGACCACAAACCTGAGAAATCTCTGGTGTGCTGGGAAAATTGGTACATGAAGGTAAGCATCCTTGATGTCTATGGACGTCATGAAATCCCCCTGACGAAGGGAACCGATGGCTGAGCGCAGAGTCTCCATGCGGAACCTCTTGGTTCTGATGAACCTGTTGAGAAGCTTCGAATCCAGAATGGGTCTTATGGAGCCATCCCTTTTGGGAACCGTGAAATGGTTGGAATAATAGCCCCGGCCTCTCTCTGAAAGAGGCACCGGGCATATGACCGCCATGTCCAGGAGGTTCTTTACAGCCGACAGGAGCCCCTGCGCCGCCCAAGGATCCGACGGCACCCGAGACCTTAGGAATCTGGGAGGAGGCCGGTACTCGAACTCCAGTTTGTACCCAGACGAGACCACTTCCAATATCCACTAGTCCGTAACCTCCTGGGCCCAGACCTGGAAGAAGAGCCGCAGCCATCCCCCCACCCATAAGGGTGAGGGCGCCTCCTCATTGCTGAGCTGGCTTGGCAGTGGGCTTGTGCTTGGAACCCCAGGTAGAGGCTGGACGGGCACGTCCTCTACCTCTGTTCCAGGAACCCCCTCTGAAGCCAGAGTAGGCAAGACCTCTGCCCCCTCTGGCGCCGTGAAAGGAAGGACTGAAGGAGCTTGCCCCCGAAAGGAGCGACCCTGCTTCTTGCGCTGAGGTAGCTTTCCACCTTTCGCCACAGAATCCAATTTGTCTCCAAACAGCCGCGTTCCCAGGAAGGGCAGAGCTGTAAGTGATTTCTTGGCCGCAATGTCAGCAGCCCAGCCAGACCGATCAGCGCATGGCCACCAACAGAGCCGAAGTTCTACTACACATGGTAATAGTGTCGTCCATAGCCGACAAAACAAAATTCATGAACAATTCACACCTCTTAAGGGCTGTGAATTCAACGCTGTCCGGGTTGAGCTGGGACCCATTTAACATGTCCCTGATCTCCGACCTGGTAGCCACAGCCACGAGTGCCGATGCACAGACAGGCCGCAAGGCTGAACCCACACTGGCAAAGGCATGGCAAGCCATCTGATCAATGCGCTTGTCCTCGCCATCCTTAAGGGTAGTGGCATCAGGAGTATGTACAACGGAGGTGTTGGACAGTCCTAAGATGGGCGCATCAACCTCGGGAGGGGAAGACCAGCGCTTCACCGCGTCCACCGGAAAGGGATACTTTCTATCCCATCCCTGAGGAACACCATGAAGGCGACTCGGCTTCTCCCATTTTTAAGAATTATGCTGCCAAAATGATCCTGATTTGGAAACTCCAAGCGGGGCTTAGAGAACCCAAAGAATTCCCCCTTCTTCGGAGGGGCCTCCGCTGGTGGGGAATTACCCAGAACCTCTGATAGATGGGTCAGGACCCTGGGAGTATCCACAGCATCCCCCAGCACCTGCCCAACATCAGAATCAAAGAACTGCAGTTCCTCAGTCTCAGATTCCTCAAATAATTCCCCCTCCTCGAGCGGGGAATAATCAGCCCAGTCAGGGGAGTCATAATCATCAAAATCAATTACCGGCGTAGCCGGTGACAGATGCCTTTTTTTAGCAGGGGCCTTTCTGCCCACTGAGCTAGAAATCATTTTCTCGAGGTTGGCCAGCCTAGCACATAGCTCCGAGTGCGACTCCCCACTAACGACAGTGTCACTGTGGGGAGGGGTAGGAGATGAGGCGGGAGGCACGGACCCAGACGCCTGGGATCCCGACTGCCGCATAAAGGCCTGTTGCGCACATGGTATGCAAATTAGTACATTCTCCCCCATAAGGGGTACCCCACAACCCACACATAGCCGGGATTGCCCCGAAGGGAGCCCAAACCCGGTATCCTGTGGAGCCTCCCTATGGTGATTTTAAGGTAGTCGCAATGACCAGAGGGAATTATTCTGGTAAGCAACCCGGGATGTCCTGAGTGGGAGGATTTATAAGTGCCCCAAATTACAGCTAGGGACCCTAGGACGGCGAGAACCCCCTTTTAAGCAAGGCACAGGGAGTCCTCCTGAAAGACACAAGATATGTGGCCATAAGCACATGCACACACACAGCAACAGCAAAATAAATACATGTCATAAGGAAACAATAGCAGAGAGGCCAGCGCTGCCCCAAGCGGCGACTGATGCATATTGGCCAAGTATAGCAAGAAGAGGGGGGAGCCCAGCAGGGCACTCATCCACCGCAGAGAATGGCGTCCTATTCAGCCAGCAGTGCCTGAGAGGGAGAGAGGGAGGGAGAAGAAGGGGCAGGCCAGCGCGGATCGCGTGCCGCGCCCAGCCCCGGCCCCTTCCCTCCAAGTCCTGTAATGCGGTTCCCAGCAATGGGATGGGTCATCAATGGCGCCAACAGAAGGTGGCGGGCCACGGCAATGCACGAGCGCCCAGCCCCGCCCCCTCACAGAATCAGTCTGAGGGGAAGAAGCTCCCCAGACTGCAGGCAGAGCGCACAGTGCAACGTGAATCAAGCGCACAAGCACACTCACACATATATAAAGTGAAAAATAGAAGAACAATGCCATCCCCGCCCCCCCCCCCCCCCCCACTGGAGGGTAACAGAGGGGACCCGGAAGGGGGAGAATCCCTCACCAAAAGGGTGTAAGGGAATTAAATGGGGACAGGGCATCCCAAACCGGGATCACCAACCCGGATGCCGCCTACCCCCTTGTATGGGGTCTCACAGGGGAGCATGGCTCCCTAAACACCTATTAGGGTGAAGGCTACCATCACCCGGACCTGCAGCCAAGGCTGGGAGGCCAGAAATGGACTTAATACATAAAGGTCCGGGCAGAAATAGAGCACAACATGGCCGGGTGTAAACCCGGCTTACCTGCAAGGAAGAGCAGCATACATCTTCTGACTTGCTTGCCGTCCTGCAGAGAAGGAACTGGGGAATGTGTGGAGGGGTCCCAGGTATTTATGGACCGGGAGGGGCTTCATTTTTGCTTTCATCTCTGCAGAAGTACTGGACCATAACCCATATGTCATGAATAGTGGAAGCGGGGTGTGTGACATACTTGGAATAAACCTGAAGTCATCCTAATGAATACAAAGACATTTTATGCCTGATTTTTTGGGGGCATTTACTGGTCACCATGGAAAGGCCCAGCTATATATTGTAAAATGACCACCATGGCAGAGAGCATTGCTTCCTCTGTAGCGTATGGTCTGGAAAAACTTAAAACCCATGTGTCCTACTTCCACTTACCTTCATGTCTGTGCTCTGGATCAGTTCAGGTTTCATTAAACATCCACTTAAAGGTAGGCCAAGGTGGAGACCAAGGTGGAGGAATCTGATCAGTACCATTCTCCTTTAGATACAGTGCTCCATGGAGTTCCCCTTTCAAGTCGATGTTACATATTTGGTAGAATTTACTTCTTAGGACCTATGTTAAGCAGTACGTAGTGGACCTACTAAATCAAATATATTCTATTTGATCTGGTACATTTCTTTTTGTTTGCTTGTTTTTTAAAGCCACCAAAAATGGACATTACCAAATACTTCTCCAGAGTGGGATATAAAGGATGCGGCAAACCTGCAGACACCGAGACACTTTTTGAGGTCATTCATCATCACCTCATGGCAATACCATTTGAAAACCTCAGTGTGCACTGTGGTGAGCCTGTCTCTCTGGATATTGAAATCATTTTCCAAAAAGTTGTGTTACAGAAGAGAGGTGGTTGGTGTTCAGAGCTGAATAACCTCCTCTTTTGGGTTTTAAAGACCATGGGTTATGAAGTCTCAATGCTGGCCGCTCATGTTTATCAGCCTCATCTGGATAAGTACAACCCATCTGCGACTCACCTTCTACTCAAAGTGTTCGTAGACTGTAAGACGTACATTGTTGATGGTGCTTTTGGCGCCTCCTCTCAGATGCGGGAGCCCTTGGAGCTGGCAAGTGGAAAGGATCAGCCTCAGATTCCCGGTATATTTCGCCTTACAGAAAACAATGGGACTTGGTTTTTTGACAAAGTAAGAAGACACCAAATGGTTTCCAATAAACCTTTTTTAAAATCAGAGCTTATCGATAAATCTTTGTATAAGAAGATCTACTGTTTTACTTTGGAGGAGAGGACTATAGACTTCTTTTGTGAGTCTTCTAGGTTTCACCAGACATCTCCAGAATCTGTCATGACCAATAAGTCGATCTGTAGTCTCCAAACCAGCAATGGAGTTCGAACATTGGTTGGCTGGACATACACAGAGACCATTTACAATTATCAAGAAGGTGTGGATCTGGTGGAGTTTCAAATGCTACATGAAGTAGAAAAGGTTTTAAAAGAAAAATTTGGAATTGTTTTGCAATCTAGACTTATTGTAGCCAACAACCCTGGGAAATACACAATCTAAATGATAAACTATTGGCAGGGAATGCTATTGGGAATGCTATTTCACTTATGTATTTTTGCAAAATCCACCTCTGAGAAGGCATCTCAGTAATGTTACTGGCCTGTTTCTCAACCAGGAGTACATCAAGAGGTCATGGGATATACAGTGTTCCATAGTGATTGCTGTTTAAGAAATGTGTGTATCTGCTTTCTCTTGTGACGGTAATCTGGGTTTTTTTTTAAGATTCCCTCCTGACTTTCCCCTTTCAATATTAATTTCTTAAGGACAGATCTCATTGTTTCTAATAGCCTAATCAAGGGTACATGAAAAGTCCCATTAGGTACTTTTACACGATTCTCCTCTGAGATTTCTACTGCTGCCCCTTTCCTATTTTTCTAGTTTGAGATCACCAGAAGGTATTTCCCTTCTGTGTATAACCCGTACTTTAGCCAGGGGAACATCAACCGTATAGCCCATTTCTTAGCCAAAGGCAGCCAACCCCTAGAAGGTGTCTCCTAATTGCTGCCTTTTCAAACAAGGGTACATCAAGAGAGGTACTTTTGAATAACTGCCTATGGAGGTTCCCTAATGGCTTGCTTTTCAACTAATGGTACCCTAAAGGTACATCAAGTGGTCCTATGAAGTATTTTTAACGTATTCCCCTCTGCAGTTTCCGGTTGCTGTCCCCACATTCCTTGTTTAGTCACTTGAAGGTGCCCGACAAGTTCATGATAACTTAGAGGTAAAGTTCCACAGGGTGAAGATGTCAAAATCTATTATAGTAGTAGTATTCATATGAGCTGTACCAACAACGCAACAAAAAAGAAAGTAAGTGATTCCTTTAAATTGCACCAGGGTTTTGGTTGCCAATTTTAAATGCAAATATTGTCCAGAAACCATGGCAGTATGTTTGTTTTAAGGGCGGCCTACTTCATGGCACCTTAGTAAAACATTCAGAGATCACCAGGAAGAATGATATTCATAGTTTTTTTTTGAGTAGTCCTGGATCACAATGAAACTGCACTGAAACACATAGCAATCTACTAGTCTGACATTGTAAAAATCTCTTATGGCATTGTAATGCACAAAGATCTCATAAAGAAAAGCTAGTGGGCACATTCACCATTTATAGGTCAGACTAAAGCAAGAGGAGGATTGTCATGAAGCATGAAAAAATAGAAATAAAAATATACTGTAAAAAGAAAAGTTGTTTGATTTACCAAACTATTCGCTCTTTTAATATAAACTGGAAAACTAAAAAAGATTGTCAATAAACCCCAACCTATTACCTCCCCCATTTAATGCGTTTTTATCTGTTTAACTGGAAAACCAATACATCCCAACATCTGACCCCACTCTTCCTGTGTTTTCAGCTCTTTAAACTGGGAAACTGAAAAATGTCATTGATATGCCCCAACCTCTTTCCAGGGGGGAGCAGGAGACGCGGCATCTCAAATTGGGTGGTATGGAGGAAGAAATGTCTGTTGTGACCTTACCTCCTCTTTAAATAAAAGCTATGGGAACATTTGCGGTAAGCCATGGGACTGGTTGAATTCTAGATATGATTCCAACCAGGGTCGGAATGGAGCACCTTAGGACCAGAGAAAATCGTTCTTGGAGCCCACCAGGGTAAATAATCTATTAAACCCACCCTTCAGCTAAAACACATTTAGATTGTAATAATATAAAATCGGAATTTTATTGACCAAATAACAAATGTAATTTGCTGAAGACATAAAATCAGAAAGCACTCCTGGCAACCTGGAAGAACTTTTAGTCTTGTATCTCTTGTGCTGCCCTAATTGTGGCAATCGGTGCTCCAATAGGCAAGCCTGACACTTTTTCCAAGTATGGCTATATTTTATATATTTCTTTTTGAAACCTGTTTCTATTGTTTGGTGAAAGTTATATGTTCATTCCAAACTGTGCTACACTGTAATACTGTCTACACCCATGCTATGTGTTTGTGCTGGGTGACCTTATTAGCATTGGGATAATGTTTCACATTTAGAATTTAATGTTTCACTGTTCTTGTTGGTGGATGGTAGATCATTTCTTTGTTATTTTTTTTCTCTGTATGATTTGATGCAAATACCAATTGTACCATAGATATTGATCAATATAAATGTATTATAAATAGAGATGAGCGAACTTTTGAAAAATTCGATTCGACTGATTCGCCGAATTTTCCGACAAAAATCGTTTCGACCCGAATAAATTCGCGACGAATCGCTATTAAAAACGGCTATTTCTGAGCCTCCTACAGCCTCAATAGGGTTGTAAACCATTCAGCCTTGCTGTAACACGCACAGGATGCGTGCTGGGTTAGTTAAATAATACTTTGAAGAAATATCACATGCAGATCAGAGGCATCGCTAATAGAATCGCAGAGCGGCACAATTGCAGAGAGTTGAAGTGGCATCACTATGAGGGGCAGAAGGAGCCCAAATATACACTGGAGTTGGCCTCAGGAGCCCAAAAATTGGATGAATCACACCCTGGAGTTGGCAGAAGTTGGCAGCAGCAGCAGCAGCAGGAGCCCAAATATACACTGGAGTTGGCTTCAGGAGCCCAAAAATTGGATGAATCACACCCTGGAGTTGGCAGAAGTTGGCAGCAGCAGCAGCAGGAGCCCAAATATACACTGGAGTTGGCCTCAGGAGCCCAAAAATTGGATGAATCACACCCTGGAGTTGGCAGGAGTTGACAGTAGCAGCAGCAGGAGCCCAAATATACACTGGAGTTGGCCTCAGGAGCCCAAAAATTGGATGAATCACACCCTGGAGTTGGCAGAAGTTGGCAGCAGCAGCAGCAGGAGCCCAAATATACACTGGAGTTGGCCTCAGGAGCCCAAAAATTGGATGAATCACACCCTGGAGTTGGCAGGAGTTGACACCAGCAGCAGCAGGAGCCCAAATATACACTGGAGTTGGCTTCAGGAGCCCAAAAATTGGATGAATCACACCCTGGAGTTGGCAGAAGTTGGCAGCAGCAGCAGCAGGAGCCCAAATATACACTGGAGTTGGCCTCAGGAGCCCAAAAATTGGATGAATCACACCCTGGAGTTGGCAGAAGTTGGCAGCAGCAGCAGCAGGAGCCCAAATATACACTGGAGTTGGCTTCAGGAGCCCAAAAATTGGATGAATCACACCCTGGAGTTGGCAGGAGTTGACACCAGCAGCAGCAGGAGCCCAAATATACACTGGAGTTGGCTTCAGGAGCCCAAAAATTGGATGAATCACACCCTGGAGTTGGCAGAAGTTGGCAGCAGCAGCAGCAGGAGCCCAAATATACACTGGAGTTGGCCTCAGGAGCCCAAAAATTGGATGAATCACACCCTGGAGTTGGCAGGAGTTGACAGTAGCAGCAGCAGGAGCCCAAATATACACTGGAGTTGGCCTCAGGAGCCCAAAAATTGGATGAATCACACCCTGGAGTTGGCAGAAGTTGGCAGCAGCAGCAGCAGGAGCCCAAATATACACTGGAGTTGGCCTCAGGAGCCCAAAAATTGGATGAATCACACCCTGGAGTTGGCAGGAGTTGACACCAGCAGCAGCAGGAGCCCAAATATACACTGGAGTTGGCTTCAGGAGCCCAAAAATTGGATGAATCACACCCTGGAGTTGGCAGAAGTTGGCAGCAGCAGCAGCAGGAGCCCAAATATACACTGGAGTTGGCCTCAGGAGCCCAAAAATTGGATGAATCACACCCTGGAGTTGGCAGAAGTTGGCAGCAGCAGCAGCAGGAGCCCAAATATACACTGGAGTTGGCTTCAGGAGCCCAAAAATTGGATGAATCACACCCTGGAGTTGGCAGGAGTTGACACCAGCAGCAGCAGGAGCCCAAATATACACTGGAGTTGGCCTCAGGAGCCCAAAAATTGGATGAATCACACCCTGGAGTTGGCAGGAGTTGACAGTAGCAGCAGCAGGAGCCCAAATATACACTGGAGTTGGCTTCAGGAGCCCAAAAATTGGATGAATCACACCCTGGAGTTGGCAGAAGTTGGCAGCAGCAGCAGCAGGAGCCCAAATATACACTGGAGTTGGCCTCAGGAGCCCAAAAATTGGATGAATCACACCCTGGAGTTGGCAGGAGTTGACAGTAGCAGCAGCAGGAGCCCAAATATACACTGGAGTTGGCCTCAGGAGCCCAAAAATTGGATGAATCACACCCTGGAGTTGGCAGAAGTTGGCAGCAGCAGCAGCAGGAGCCCAAATATACACTGGAGTTGGCTTCAGGAGCCCAAAAATTGGATGGATCACACCCTGGAGTTGGCAGGAGTTGACAGCAGCAGCAGCAGGAGCCCAAATATTACTTTAAAGTGACACTGGGGTTGGCTTCAGGAGCCCAACAATTGGATGAATCACACCCTGGAGTTGGCAGAAGTTGGCAGCAGCAGCAGCAGGAGCCCAAAAAATGGCCTAAAGACATAAATATGTTTTGCACCATTTGGAAAGTGTAAAACGTGGCACCATGCTGAATCTAGTCGCATGCATCAGGCATTGGTGGGTGGAAATCCTGGCTGATCCATCCCTGATTCATTTTGACAAAGGTGAGTCTCTCCACATTTTTAGTTGACAGACGAGTTCTCCTCGCCGTAACTATGGCCCCCGCCGCACTAAACACCCGCTCAGATGGCACGCTACTTGCCGGGCAGGACAGCTTTTCCAGGGCAAACTCTGCTAGTTGCGGCCACAAATCAAGTTTGGCTGCCCAGAAGTCCAGCGGATCCTCAAGGTGTGTTGGCATGGTCATGTCAAAGTATGACATGACCTGCTGGTTCAGGTCCTGCTCCAGGTCTTCCTGCTGCTCATGAGTAGCCTCACTATGCGGGTGTAGAAAGCTACTCATTAGCGACTGAAGACTGAGGCTGCTGCTGCTGATGGAGCTTCTGCTGCTGCTGCTGCCAACCCCCCCAGCGGCCATGGCAGTGGAAGGTGAGCGCAGAGGTCCCCTCGAGTCAGACCTGCGAGAGTATGGACCATGGCGCAGATAGGCATCGGCCAACTGCCTACGTAGAATGTCTTTGTAGTAGTTGAGTTTGTCCTCCCTCTCGGTGGGTTTAAAAAATGCCCCCATTTTGTGCCGGAAGCGAGGGTCCAATAAGGTGGACAGCCAGAAGTCATCCCGCCGACAGATGGAAACAATTCTGGGGTCACTACGCAAGCATGTGAGCATGCTTCGTGCCATTTGCGCAAGTGACTCGGATGGACTACCTGTCTCCATCTCCACTGCATACTGCCACGGTGTGCCCGGGTCCTCTGTCTCTCCTTCCTCAAAAACCTCTAGCTCCTCTGGCTGCTCCTGCTCCTCCTCTCCTGTCCGCTGACTAGATAAACCAGCCATTTCGCCAAGCCTAAACTGTGTTTCGCTGGGCAACTCCTCCTCCTCCTCTTCCTCCTCCTCCTCCTCCAGTTCAGCTCCAACGGGGTTCATGTGGCCGTAAGATGTAAACGCCATGTCTCCAGTGCCCTGACCAGCCATGGTTTCCAACATGTGCTGTAGTACATGAAGCAGTGGAATCACGTCGTTCATCCCGTAATCCTGCCGACTGACAAATAAAGTGGCTTCCTCAAAGGGCCTGAGCAAACGGCAGGTGTCACGTATGAGCTGCCACTGGTTGACATTGAAGTTACACAGGGGAGTCCCCCTATCTGCTTGGATCATCAGGAAATCCGTGATGGCTTTTCTCTGTTCATATAATCGGTCCAACATGTGAAGGGTGGAATTCCAACGGGTGGAAACATCGCAAATCAGACTATGTTGGGGGATACCATTCTGACGCTGTAGCTCAAGAAGGGTGTGTTTGGCGGTGTAGGAGTGGCTGAAGTGCATGCAAAGTTTCCGTGAAGTTGTTAGGATGTCCTGCAGATGGGGGGAACACTTCAGAAACCGCTTGACAACCAGATTGAAGACGTGAGCCATGCAGGGGGCATGGGTCAGGCTTCCTTGGCGCAGCGCAGACAAAATGTTCTTCCCATTGTCGGTAACCATGATTCCCATTTTAAGTTTTCTCGGAGTAAGCCATGTTTGGATTTCCTGATGAATACATTTAAGCAGTTCCTCCCCTGTGTGACTCCGTTCGCCAAGACAAACCATGTGAAGCACTGCGTGACACCTCCGTGCCCTGCACACATGGTAGACTGGAGGGGCACTGAGACTTGAGCCTACAGTGGAGGGTGAGGAGATGGCGGAGGATGAGGAGGCCGAGTCGCACGGTGTCACAGGCCCAATGGGCAGAGAGCGCGGAGGCCGAAGCGGCGTGACCTGTCCAAGTTGCTGCTGCAAAGGGACCACATTCACCCAGTGGGCCGTAAACGACATGTACTGCCCCTGACCGTAGTTACAGCTCCAGATGTCGGCGCTGCCATGTATTTTGCTACACACCGACAGGCTCAAGGACTGGCCCACCTTCTGTTCAACAAAAGTGTGCAGCGCTGGTACTGCCTTCTTGGCAAAGAAATGACGGCTTGGGACTCTCCACCTCGGCTCGGCACAAGCCATCAGTTCTCTGAAAGGTGCAGATTCCACCACCTGAAAAGGGAGCGACTGCAGCACCAGCAACTTGGACAGGAGCACATTCAGCTTCTGCGCCGTAGGATGAGTGGGCGCATACTGCTGTCTCTTGGACATGGCTTCGCTGATGGATTGCTGGCGGGATGCATGACTTGGAGGAGGAGGAGCAGGAGCGACAGAGGATGGGTATGACGCACAGCTGCCTTCGGCTGAGGTGCTGGAGCCTTGGCTGGCAGAAATTGGGAGCTCACTTGGTGAGGAAGCAGACTGGACCACCCCTTGGGAGCCTCGGTTCTCCCAGGTCGTTTTATGGTGACGCATCATATGTTGACGCAGGGCCGTGGTGCCAACATTTGGACCCTGGCCACGCTTCACCTTTTGCCTACATATCTTGCATGTGGCCATGTTACCCTCCTGCGGATGCCTCAGGAAAAACTGCCACACTGCCGAGTAGCTACTTTTCCCACCCCCTGGCCTCACTGATTCACTGCTGCTGTTGCCAACTCCAGGAACCCCTGCTCCACTACCTCCCGATAAGGTAGACTGCCGCACAGCAGGTGCTCTACCCCGGCCCCGGCCCCGGCCGGCTCCAGCCTTTGGAATTGTGCCCCCATGCTGACTGCTACCACCTTGCTGCCTCAGCTGCTGACTCCGGGGCAACCTGCACCCCTCTTCTCCTGATGATGACGATGAAGCCCCTTCATCACCCGGCTCCCAAGTGCGATCGGCTTCATCGTCATCATCATCATCATCACCGAGTTGTGGCTGTACGTCACTGATGTTCGTGGATTCGTCAACAGTGTCTGGCGCAGGAGCTGGAACGCTCGCAGCACCCACGACACTGTCCACATCACTATTTGTCTGCCTAGCTAAAGAAGCCACCTCCATTTCTTGGCTGGGCAGTAGCTGCTGACTGTCCTCTATCTGATGGTCCTCCTCACTAAAGAGTGGAGCTGAACCCAAAGCATAGGATACGTCGCTGGGGGAGGGAACGGCGTAGGCCAGAGGCAATGGGAGGACAGGGACTGCTCTCAGGGCATGCCAACTCAGGGTTGTGTCAGAGGAACCTACCGACCCTAGACTGGGGGTCTCAGACGTAAGTTGTGATGATGTTGTTGATGAGCGCGTCAACCAATCTACCACGGCAGATGCGTTACTGGTGGAGACCCGACCGCTAGCAGATACTGGCAGATTAGGTCTCTCAGCGTGACTCCTGCTGCTACTGGCCCCCAGTCTGATGCGAGCTCTGCCTGCGGAATCTTGGCCTCTGCCACTCCTCTTTTCACTTCCAGGCACTTGTCTGCCCGACATAGTCTAACTGGCGTGGTAGTAGGTGATATTTAAAAAAACCCCGGGCAGCGGTGGGTCTATATGAAACAGAATATAATGCACACCAAAAGTGAGCAGTAACACTCAGCCTCCAACAGGCCTGCTTAGTGTAAATAAGAGAGCTGCTTAGTGTAAATAAAGAGGGGTATGCTATGTTACAGAATGGGATGCCTCAACAGAAGTGCACCTGGCAGGCAGCAGTAAGCCTATGCCCAGCAAAAGTGTCTTATAATATAAATATAATAAGAGCAAATGCTTATATGGTCTTAAACAGAGGCTGCTTTAGTCACAGAATGGGATGCCCTGGGCAGGAATGGACCTGGCAGGGTCCAGTAGTGCTTTGGCCAGCAAAAGTGTCTTTATCAGGCTAATTTCAAATATGATAAGAGCAAATGCTTATATGGTCTTAAACAGAGGCTGCTGTAGTCACAGAATGGGATGCCCCGGGCAGGAATCGACCTGGCAGGGTCCAGTAGTGCTTTGGCCAGCAAAAGTGTCTTTATCAGGCCTAATTTCAAATATGATAAGAGCAAATGCTTATATGGTCTTAAACAGAGGCTGCTGTAGTCACAGAATGGGATGCCCCGGGCAGGAATGGACCTGGCAGGGTCCAGTAGTGCTTTGGCCAGCAAAAGTGTCTTTATCAGGCCTAATTTCAAATATGATAAGAGCAAATGCTTATATGGTCTTAAACAGAGGCTGCTGTAGTCACAGAATGGGATGCCCCGGGCAGGAATGGACCTGGCAGGGTCCAGTAGTGCTTTGGCCAGCAAAAGTGTCTTTATCAGGCCTAATTTCAAATATGATAAGAGCAAATGCTTATATGGTCTTAAACAGAGGCTGCTTTAGTCACAGAATGGGATGCCCTGGGCAGGAATGGACCTGGCAGGGTCCAGTAGTGCTTTGGCCAGCAAAAGTGTCTTTATCAGGCCTAATTTCAAATATGATAAGAGCAAATGCTTATATGGTCTTAAACAGAGGCTGCTTTAGTCACAGAATGGGATGCCCCAACAGGAATCGACCTGGCAGGGTCCAGTAGTGCTTTGGCCAGCAAAAGTGTCTTTATCAGGCCTAATTTCAAATATGATAAGAGCAAATGCTTATATGGTCTTAAACAGAGGCTGCTGTAGTCACAGAATGGGATGCCCCAACAGGAATCGACCTGGCAGGGTCCAGTAGTGCTTTGGCCAGCAAAAGTGTCTTTATCAGGCCTAATTTCAAATATGATAAGAGCAAATGCTTATATGGTCTTAAACAGAGGCTGCTTTAGTCACAGAATGGGATGCCCCAACAGGAATCGACCTGGCAGGGTCCAGTAGTGCTTTGGCCAGCAAAAGTGTCTTTATCAGGCCTAATTTCAAATATGATAAGAGCAAATGCTTATATGGTCTTAAACAGAGGCTGCTGTAGTCACAGAATGGGATGCCCTGGGCAGGAATGGACCTGGCAGGGTCCAGTAGTGCTTTGGCCAGCAAAAGTGTCTTTATCAGGCCTAATTTCAAATATGATAAGAGCAAATGCTTATATGGTCTTAAACAGAGGCTGCTGTAGTCACAGAATGGGATGCCCCGGGCAGGAATGGACCTGGCAGGGTCCAGTAGTGCTTTGGCCAGCAAAAGTGTCTTTATCAGGCCTAATTTCAAATATGATAAGAGCAAATGCTTATATGGTCTTAAACAGAGGCTGCTGTAGTCACAGAATGGGATGCCCTGGGCAGGAATGGACCTGGCAGGGTCCAGTAGTGCTTTGGCCAGCAAAAGTGTCTTTATCAGGCCTAATTTCAAATATGATAAGAGCAAATGCTTATATGGTCTTAAACAGAGGCTGCTGTAGTCACAGAATGGGATGCCCCGGGCAGGAATGGACCTGGCAGGGTCCAGTAGTGCTTTGGCCAGCAAAAGTGTCTTTATCAGGCCTAATTTCAAATATGATAAGAGCAAATGCTTATATGGTCTTAAACAGAGGCTGCTGTAGTCACAGAATGGGATGCCCCGGGCAGGAATGGACCTGGCAGGGTCCAGTAGTGCTTTGGCCAGCAAAAGTGTCTTTATCAGGCCTAATTTCAAATATGATAAGAGCAAATGCTTATATGGTCTTAAACAGAGGCTGCTGTAGTCACAGAATGGGATGCCCTGGGCAGGAATGGACCTGGCAGGGTCCAGTAGTGCTTTGGCCAGCAAAAGTGTCTTTATCAGGCCTAATTTCAAATATGATAAGAGCAAATGCTTATATGGTCTTAAACAGAGGCTGCTGTAGTCACAGAATGGGATGCCCCGGGCAGGAATGGACCTGGCAGGGTCCAGTAGTGCTTTGGCCAGCAAAAGTGTCTTTATCAGGCCTAATTTCAAATATGATAAGAGCAAATGCTTATATGGTCTTAAACAGAGGCTGCTGTAGTCACAGAATGGGATGCCCTGGGCAGGAATGGACCTGGCAGGGTCCAGTAGTGCTTTGGCCAGCAAAAGTGTCTTTATCAGGCCTAATTTCAAATATGATAAGAGCAAATGCTTATATGGTCTTAAACAGAGGCTGCTGTAGTCACAGAATGGGATGCCCCGGGCAGGAATGGACCTGGCAGGGTCCAGTAGTGCTTTGGCCAGCAAAAGTGTCTTTATCAGGCCTAATTTCAAATATGATAAGAGCAAATGCTTATATGGTCTTAAACAGAGGCTGCTGTAGTCACAGAATGGGATGCCCCGGGCAGGAATGGACCTGGCAGGGTCCAGTAGTGCTTTGGCCAGCAAAAGTGTCTTTATCAGGCCTAATTTCAAATATGATAAGAGCAAATGCTTATATGGTCTTAAACAGAGGCTGCTGTAGTCACAGAATGGGATGCCCTGGGCAGGAATGGACCTGGCAGGGTCCAGTAGTGCTTTGGCCAGCAAAAGTGTCTTTATCAGGCCTAATTTCAAATATGATAAGAGCAAATGCTTATATGGTCTTAAACAGAGGCTGCTGTAGTCACAGAATGGGATGCCCCGGGCAGGAATGGACCTGGCAGGGTCCAGTAGTGCTTTGGCCAGCAAAAGTGTCTTTATCAGGCCTAATTTCAAATATGATAAGAGCAAATGCTTATATGGTCTTAAACAGAGGCTGCTGTAGTCACAGAATGGGATGCCCTGGGCAGGAATGGACCTGGCAGGGTCCAGTAGTGCTTTGGCCAGCAAAAGTGTCTTTATCAGGCCTAATTTCAAATATGATAAGAGCAAATGCTTATATGGTCTTAAACAGAGGCTGCTGTAGTCACAGAATGGGATGCCCCGGGCAGGAATGGACCTGGCAGGGTCCAGTAGTGCTTTGGCCAGCAAAAGTGTCTTTATCAGGCCTAATTTCAAATATGATAAGAGCAAATGCTTATATGGTCTTAAACAGAGGCTGCTGTAGTCACAGAATGGGATGCCCCGGGCAGGAATGGACCTGGCAGGGTCCAGTAGTGCTTTGGCCAGCAAAAGTGTCTTTATCAGGCCTAATTTCAAATATGATAAGAGCAAATGCTTATATGGTCTTAAACAGAGGCTGCTGTAGTCACAGAATGGGATGCCCTGGGCAGGAATGGACCTGGCAGGGTCCAGTAGTGCTTTGGCCAGCAAAAGTGTCTTTATCAGGCCTAATTTCAAATATGATAAGAGCAAATGCTTATATGGTCTTAAACAGAGGCTGCTGTAGTCACAGAATGGGATGCCCCAACAGGAATCGACCTGGCAGGGTCCAGTAGTGCTTTGGCCAGCAAAAGTGTCTTTATCAGGCCTAATTTCAAATATGATAAGAGCAAATGCTTATATGGTCTTAAACAGAGGCTGCTGTAGTCACAGAATGGGATGCCCCGGGCAGGAATGGACCTGGCAGGGTCCAGTAGTGCTTTGGCCAGCAAAAGTGTCTTTATCAGGCCTAATTTCAAATATGATAAGAGCAAATGCTTATATGGTCTTGGCCAGCAAAAGTGTCTTTATCAGGCCTAATTTCAAATATGATAAGAGCAAATGCTTATATGGTCTTAAACAGAGGCTGCTGTAGTCACAGAATGGGATGCCCCGGGCAGGAATGGACCTGGCAGGGTCCAGTAGTGCTTTGGCCAGCAAAAGTGTCTTTATCAGGCCTAATTTCAAATATGATAAGAGCAAATGCTTATATGGTCTTAAACAGAGGCTGCTGTAGTCACAGAATGGGATGCCCCGGGCAGGAATGGACCTGGCAGGGTCCAGTAGTGCTTTGGCCAGCAAAAGTGTCTTTATCAGGCCTAATTTCAAATATGATAAGAGCAAATGCTTATATGGTCTTAAACAGAGGCTGCTGTAGTCACAGAATGGGATGCCCTGGGCAGGAATGGACCTGGCAGGGTCCAGTAGTGCTTTGGCCAGCAAAAGTGTCTTTATCAGGCCTAATTTCAAATATGATAAGAGCAAATGCTTATATGGTCTTAAACAGAGGCTGCTGTAGTCACAGAATGGGATGCCCCGGGCAGGAATGGACCTGGCAGGGTCCAGTAGTGCTTTGGCCAGCAAAAGTGTCTTTATCAGGCCTAATTTCAAATATGATAAGAGCAAATGCTTATATGGTCTTAAACAGAGGCTGCTGTAGTCACAGAATGGGATGCCCTGGGCAGGAATGGACCTGGCAGGGTCCAGTAGTGCTTTGGCCAGCAAAAGTGTCTTTATCAGGCCTAATTTCAAATATGATAAGAGCAAATGCTTATATGGTCTTAAACAGAGGCTGCTGTAGTCACAGAATGGGATGCCCCGGGCAGGAATGGACCTGGCAGGGTCCAGTAGTGCTTTGGCCAGCAAAAGTGTCTTTATCAGGCCTAATTTCAAATATGATAAGAGCAAATGCTTATATGGTCTTAAACAGAGGCTGCTGTAGTCACAGAATGGGATGCCCCGGGCAGGAATGGACCTGGCAGGGTCCAGTAGTGCTTTGGCCAGCAAAAGTGTCTTTATCAGGCCTAATTTCAAATATGATAAGAGCAAATGCTTATATGGTCTTAAACAGAGGCTGCTGTAGTCACAGAATGGGATGCCCTGGGCAGGAATGGACCTGGCAGGGTCCAGTAGTGCTTTGGCCAGCAAAAGTGTCTTTATCAGGCCTAATTTCAAATATGATAAGAGCAAATGCTTATATGGTCTTAAACAGAGGCTGCTGTAGTCACAGAATGGGATGCCCCAACAGGAATCGACCTGGCAGGGTCCAGTAGTGCTTTGGCCAGCAAAAGTGTCTTTATCAGGCCTAATTTCAAATATGATAAGAGCAAATGCTTATATGGTCTTAAACAGAGGCTGCTGTAGTCACAGAATGGGATGCCCCGGGCAGGAATGGACCTGGCAGGGTCCAGTAGTGCTTTGGCCAGCAAAAGTGTCTTTATCAGGCCTAATTTCAAATATGATAAGAGCAAATGCTTATATGGTCTTAAACAGAGGCTGCTGTAGTCACAGAATGGGATGCCCTGGGCAGGAATGGACCTGGCAGGGTCCAGTAGTGCTTTGGCCAGCAAAAGTGTCTTTATCAGGCCTAATTTCAAATATGATAAGAGCAAATGCTTATATGGTCTTAAACAGAGGCTGCTGTAGTCACAGAATGGGATGCCCTGGGCAGGAATGGACCTGGCAGGGTCCAGTAGTGCTTTGGCCAGCAAAAGTGTCTTTATCAGGCCTAATTTCAAATATGATAAGAGCAAATGCTTATATGGTCTTAAACAGAGGCTGCTGTAGTCACAGAATGGGATGCCCCAACAGGAATCGACCTGGCAGGGTCCAGTAGTGCTTTGGCCAGCAAAAGTGTCTTTATCAGGCCTAATTTCAAATATGATAAGAGCAAATGCTTATATGGTCTTAAACAGAGGCTGCTGTAGTCACAGAATGGGATGCCCCGGGCAGGAATGGACCTGGCAGGGTCCAGTAGTGCTTTGGCCAGCAAAAGTGTCTTTATCAGGCCTAATTTCAAATATGATAAGAGCAAATGCTTATATGGTCTTGGCCAGCAAAAGTGTCTTTATCAGGCCTAATTTCAAATATGATAAGAGCAAATGCTTATATGGTCTTAAACAGAGGCTGCTGTAGTCACAGAATGGGATGCCCCGGGCAGGAATGGACCTGGCAGGGTCCAGTAGTGCTTTGGCCAGCAAAAGTGTCTTTATCAGGCCTAATTTCAAATATGATAAGAGCAAATGCTTATATGGTCTTAAACAGAGGCTGCTGTAGTCACAGAATGGGATGCCCCGGGCAGGAATGGACCTGGCAGGGTCCAGTAGTGCTTTGGCCAGCAAAAGTGTCTTTATCAGGCCTAATTTCAAATATGATAAGAGCAAATGCTTATATGGTCTTAAACAGAGGCTGCTGTAGTCACAGAATGGGATGCCCTGGGCAGGAATGGACCTGGCAGGGTCCAGTAGTGCTTTGGCCAGCAAAAGTGTCTTTATCAGGCCTAATTTCAAATATGATAAGAGCAAATGCTTATATGGTCTTAAACAGAGGCTGCTGTAGTCACAGAATGGGATGCCCCGGGCAGGAATGGACCTGGCAGGGTCCAGTAGTGCTTTGGCCAGCAAAAGTGTCTTTATCAGGCCTAATTTCAAATATGATAAGAGCAAATGCTTATATGGTCTTAAACAGAGGCTGCTGTAGTCACAGAATGGGATGCCCTGGGCAGGAATGGACCTGGCAGGGTCCAGTAGTGCTTTGGCCAGCAAAAGTGTCTTTATCAGGCCTAATTTCAAATATGATAAGAGCAAATGCTTATATGGTCTTAAACAGAGGCTGCTGTAGTCACAGAATGGGATGCCCCGGGCAGGAATGGACCTGGCAGGGTCCAGTAGTGCTTTGGCCAGCAAAAGTGTCTTTATCAGGCCTAATTTCAAATATGATAAGAGCAAATGCTTATATGGTCTTAAACAGAGGCTGCTGTAGTCACAGAATGGGATGCCCCGGGCAGGAATGGACCTGGCAGGGTCCAGTAGTGCTTTGGCCAGCAAAAGTGTCTTTATCAGGCCTAATTTCAAATATGATAAGAGCAAATGCTTATATGGTCTTAAACAGAGGCTGCTGTAGTCACAGAATGGGATGCCCTGGGCAGGAATGGACCTGGCAGGGTCCAGTAGTGCTTTGGCCAGCAAAAGTGTCTTTATCAGGCCTAATTTCAAATATGATAAGAGCAAATGCTTATATGGTCTTAAACAGAGGCTGCTGTAGTCACAGAATGGGATGCCCCAACAGGAATCGACCTGGCAGGGTCCAGTAGTGCTTTGGCCAGCAAAAGTGTCTTTATCAGGCCTAATTTCAAATATGATAAGAGCAAATGCTTATATGGTCTTAAACAGAGGCTGCTGTAGTCACAGAATGGGATGCCCCGGGCAGGAATGGACCTGGCAGGGTCCAGTAGTGCTTTGGCCAGCAAAAGTGTCTTTATCAGGCCTAATTTCAAATATGATAAGAGCAAATGCTTATATGGTCTTAAACAGAGGCTGCTGTAGTCACAGAATGGGATGCCCTGGGCAGGAATGGACCTGGCAGGGTCCAGTAGTGCTTTGGCCAGCAAAAGTGTCTTTATCAGGCCTAATTTCAAATATGATAAGAGCAAATGCTTATATGGTCTTAAACAGAGGCTGCTTTAGTCACAGAATGGGATGCCCTGGGCAGGAATGGACCTGGCAGGGTCCAGTAGTGCTTTGGCCAGCAAAAGTGTCTTTATCAGGCTAATTTCAAATATGATAAGAGCAAATGCTTATATGGTCTTAAACAGAGGCTGCTGTAGTCACAGAATGGGATGCCCTGGGCAGGAATGGACCTGGCAGGGTCCAGTAGTGCTTTGGCCAGCAAAAGTGTCTTTATCAGGCCTAATTTCAAATATGATAAGAGCAAATGCTTATATGGTCTTAAACAGAGGCTGCTTTAGTCACAGAATGGGATGCCCTGGGCAGGAATGGACCTGGCAGGGTCCAGTAGTGCTTTGGCCAGCAAAAGTGTCTTTATCAGGCTAATTTCAAATATGATAAGAGCAAATGCTTATATGGTCTTAAACAGAGGCTGCTGTAGTCACAGAATGGGATGCCCCGGGCAGGAATCGACCTGGCAGGGTCCAGTAGTGCTTTGGCCAGCAAAAGTGTCTTTATCAGGCTAATTTCAAATATGATAAGAGCAAATGCTTATATGGTCTTAAACAGAGGCTGCTGTAGTCACAGAATGGGATGCCCCGGGCAGGAATCGACCTGGCAGGGTCCAGTAGTGCTTTGGCCAGCAAAAGTGTCTTTATCAGGCCTAATTTCAAATATGATAAGAGCAAATGCTTATATGGTCTTAAACAGAGGCTGCTTTAGTCACAGAATGGGATGCCCCGGGCAGGAATCGACCTGGCAGGGTCCAGTAGTGCTTTGGCCAGCAAAAGTGTCTTTATCAGGCCTAATTTCAAATATGATAAGAGCAAATGCTTATATGGTCTTAAACAGAGGCTGCTTTAGTCACAGAATGGGATGCCCTGGGCAGGAATGGACCTGGCAGGGTCCAGTAGTGCTTTGGCCAGCAAAAGTGTCTTTATCAGGCCTAATTTCAAATATGATAAGAGCAAATGCTTATATGGTCTTAAACAGAGGCTGCTTTAGTCACAG
Organism: Gastrophryne carolinensis; assembly: GCA_027917425.1. Taxonomy (NCBI): domain Eukaryota; kingdom Metazoa; phylum Chordata; class Amphibia; order Anura; family Microhylidae; genus Gastrophryne; species Gastrophryne carolinensis. The sequence goes on from CM051241.1 coordinate 196,132,181, forward strand.
AATGGGATGCCCTGGGCAGGAATGGACCTGGCAGGGTCCAGTAGTGCTTTGGCCAGCAAAAGTGTCTTTATCAGGCTAATTTCAAATATGATAAGAGCAAATGCTTATATGGTCTTAAACAGAGGCTGCTGTAGTCACAGAATGGGATGCCCCGGGCAGGAATCGACCTGGCAGGGTCCAGTAGTGCTTTGGCCAGCAAAAGTGTCTTTATCAGGCCTAATTTCAAATATGATAAGAGCAAATGCTTATATGGTCTTAAACAGAGGCTGCTGTAGTCACAGAATGGGATGCCCTGGGCAGGAATGGACCTGGCAGGGTCCAGTAGTGCTTTGGCCAGCAAAAGTGTCTTTATCAGGCCTAATTTCAAATATGATAAGAGCAAATGCTTATATGGTCTTAAACAGAGGCTGCTTTAGTCACAGAATGGGATGCCCTGGGCAGGAATGGACCTGGCAGGGTCCAGTAGTGCTTTGGCCAGCAAAAGTGTCTTTATCAGGCTAATTTCAAATATGATAAGAGCAAATGCTTATATGGTCTTAAACAGAGGCTGCTGTAGTCACAGAATGGGATGCCCCGGGCAGGAATGGACCTGGCAGGGTCCAGTAGTGCTTTGGCCAGCAAAAGTGTCTTTATCAGGCCTAATTTCAAATATGATAAGAGCAAATGCTTATATGGTCTTAAACAGAGGCTGCTTTAGTCACAGAATGGGATGCCCTGGGCAGGAATGGACCTGGCAGGGTCCAGTAGTGCTTTGGCCAGCAAAAGTGTCTTTATCAGGCCTAATTTCAAATATGATAAGAGCAAATGCTTATATGGTCTTAAACAGAGGCTGCTTTAGTCACAGAATGGGATGCCCTGGGCAGGAATGGACCTGGCAGGGTCCAGTAGTGCTTTGGCCAGCAAAAGTGTCTTTATCAGGCCTAATTTCAAATATGATAAGAGCAAATGCTTATATGGTCTTAAACAGAGGCTGCTGTAGTCACAGAATGGGATGCCCTGGGCAGGAATGGACCTGGCAGGGTCCAGTAGTGCTTTGGCCAGCAAAAGTGTCTTTATCGGGCCTAATTTCAAATATGATAAGAGCAAATGCTTATATGGTCTTAAACAGAGGCTGCTTTAGTCACAGAATGGGATGCCCTGGGCAGGAATGGACCTGGCAGGGTCCAGTAGTGCTTTGGCCAGCAAAAGTGTCTTTATCAGGCCTAATTTCAAATATGATAAGAGCAAATGCTTATATGGTCTTAAACAGAGGCTGCTGTAGTCACAGAATGGGATGCCCTGGGCAGGAATGGACCTGGCAGGGTCCAGTAGTGCTTTGGCCAGCAAAAGTGTCTTTATCAGGCCTAATTTCAAATATGATAAGAGCAAATGCTTATATGGTCTTAAACAGAGGCTGCTGTAGTCACAGAATGGGATGCCCCAACAGGAATCGACCTGGCAGGGTCCAGTAGTGCTTTGGCCAGCAAAAGTGTCTTTATCAGGCCTAATTTCAAATATGATAAGAGCAAATGCTTATATGGTCTTAAACAGAGGCTGCTGTAGTCACAGAATGGGATGCCCCGGGCAGGAATGGACCTGGCAGGGTCCAGTAGTGCTTTGGCCAGCAAAAGTGTCTTTATCAGGCCTAATTTCAAATATGATAAGAGCAAATGCTTATATGGTCTTAAACAGAGGCTGCTTTAGTCACAGAATGGGATGCCCTGGGCAGGAATGGACCTGGCAGGGTCCAGTAGTGCTTTGGCCAGCAAAAGTGTCTTTATCAGGCTAATTTCAAATATGATAAGAGCAAATGCTTATATGGTCTTAAACAGAGGCTGCTGTAGTCACAGAATGGGATGCCCTGGGCAGGAATGGACCTGGCAGGGTCCAGTAGTGCTTTGGCCAGCAAAAGTGTCTTTATCAGGCCTAATTTCAAATATGATAAGAGCAAATGCTTATATGGTCTTAAACAGAGGCTGCTTTAGTCACAGAATGGGATGCCTCACAGCAGACTTAAGATCAGTTCAGTATATATGCACAGTTAGTTACTATAAGCAGCCTGAAAACGCTAACAAAGGCTGGATGAAAAAAAAAAAATCTCCCTGTCAGCCAGCTCCGTTTTTCCTACCTTTCCCTGGCTTTCTGTCTGTCTCCTGTCTGTCTCCTGCCTGTCTCCTGCCTGTCCCTGTCTGTCCCTGTCTCCAGCCTGTCTAACTGCCTCAGCTACACAGCGTTCTGTCTGTCTGTCACGAATGCAATAGAGAAATGAGGAAAAGCAAGATGGCCGCCGTTAAATACCGCTGTGTGACGTCACCGGGCTTGCTGGCTGCTGATAGGCTGCATGTGACTGCCCCAGCTTGCACTGGCGCGGGATACATGTCCAGACATGTCCCGTCCGCCATCTTAGAATGCCTGTAAATGTAAATGAATGGATGTTAAAGGAAAACTTCGAGTGATCGAATCGCGGGGAAATTCGGATTCGATCCGAATCGAATTTTTCCTGAAATTCGGATCGAATCCGGGTTCGTCCGGATCGATTCGCTCATCCCTAATTATAAACAGTTTTATACCTACACGAATAAAAAATAAGTACCAAATAAATACTATATATATTATAAATATATTAGAGAATGGTTTGGATGACTTTCCAGATTACAGATCTCCAGATAAGTCCCATCTAAGTGAAAACCTCTCAGGGTCTTCTGACTTGAGCCCTTGGGGTGGGAAACTTACCCCAGAGAAGATACCTACTATTGCCATATACAGTACATCTCTATCTGTTACCTGTTATTCTTCCATGTTATCGTGCTACTGTTTGATGAAGAGAACCAGTCTTTTTTTATAATCCTTGTTTAAATAAAAAAAAAAAATGTGTCTCACGATAAACTGTCTCAGGGATATCAAGGAAGCCAAGGACATTCAGGTAAATGAACCTGTACACACTGGAAGACTTGGAAGACACTGAAAGATCAGAAAACCTGGAAGTGTTGTGGGACAAGGAGCCAGATGGTGTGGTTGTCATACTTAGAGATGAGCGAACTTCTCAAAAATTCGATTCGGGCGATCCGCCGAATTTCTCAAAGAAATTCGGGTTCGTCTGAATCTAACTTTTACGAATCGCTGGTGGGAGTGGGGAGGCCGGCTGCGCTGTCAGCGGGCGGCGGAAGCGGCGATGACGCGTCCTCTGATGACAGCTGACAGCGCAGCCGGCCTCCCCGCTCCCACCATGCCGGTAAGTGTTTGCTGTATAGTGGGAGCGGGGAGGCCGGCTGCGCTGTCAGCTGTCATCAGAGGACGCGTCATCGCCGCTTCCGCCGCCCGCTGACAGCGCAGCCGGCCTCCCCGCTCCCACCAAGCCCTGAAATGGAAAAAAAAATGTCGGCATGGTGGGAGCGGGGAGGCCGGCTGCGCTGTCAGCGGACGGCGGAAGCGCGATGATGCGTCCTCTGATGACAGCTGACAGCACAGCCTGCCTCCTCACTCCCACCATGCCAGTAAGTGTTTGCAGAAAAAAAAAATACCGGCATGGTGGGAGCGGGGAGGCCGGCTTCCGACACCTGCTGACAGCACAGCTGGCCTCCCCGATCCCACCATGCCGGTAAGTGTTTGCTGTATAGTGGGAGCGGGGAGGTCGGCTACGCTGTCAGCGGGTGGCGGAAGTTCGTGCTGAATCGAATTTTCCCTGAAATTCGGAGCAAATTCCGATTCGCTCATCCCTAGTCACACTACATGTTGGTGTTCAGTTACATGGTCAATTGTAGTGAGAATATTCATTGGGTATGTGCTAAGCCTGTAGAGCCAGGGCAACTTTGGGGTGAAGAGTATTGTGTGGACTGAGTGCTTATTAAACTTACTGAAGCCCCCTAGAAATTCTTGTAGATTCTCTTAACACTTCAAACTGACAGTCATTCATCTTTCTAAATTCGGAGGCCTAGCTGTGCATAACCCAATAGGTTGTCCCACTCTTTAAATAAAAAACACCCTACACATTTCCATATATTTTATTATATAATTGTATTATATATATTTTACCTATCTATCCACTCCTAAACATAATAAATACATGAAATGGTTATCGGCAGAAAGTATGGCTGGTGCCTATGACCTTAGGGGGATTCCCTCATCCACCCCTATTATACAGTTAACAAAATGTGGAAGGGAAGGCACACAACAATAAAGACGTGTACAAGTTGTATTGTTAAAAACATATATCCACAAAGTACTGTATATGCATTGATACATAGGTCACAATTCTACATCACACAATGTAGAATTTGTGTTATAATTTTACCGGTGCCACAGCACCCTAGGACACAAAATTGAATGCCATCAATTTTTGTATCCTTTTTTCATTTTTCTTGTGATGATACAGTATTTTATTTATTTTTTAAAGCAGATCAAAACTCTTCCTCACCCTCCAGTACTTTGGGTGATGCTGCCGACTGTGGCCCGGTTTAAAAAAAAAAGGGGGGCTTCCTCCGCCAAAGCCACACACACTGGTAGCTTTTAGATTGGCTATTGGCTGATGCCAAGGCGGCCAGGGAAGCCAGGGATGCGGACTCCACTTAAACAAGTTGTTAAAAGCATATATATATATATATATATATATATATATATATATATATATATTAGATTGGCGAGCAGTTGCCCCACCAAACATGACCTCAGAATTACTTTTACCCTCAAGACATCCCTGAGACACCTAGCAGAGAATTCCTGGGTCAAAAGAATCTGAATTACAGATCCCGCAGTCAAGGAAAAATAATTGGATTGTCACAAGGCAATAAGAATGGATTATACGTGGCAGACATATTTATCCGGGAGCTAAGCCTGCACAAGCCCCATGAGCAGGATTAGTGTTATAAAGCCAGAAATGTGCACTGGTCGGCCTTGTACAAATAATAGAAGAGGGCACTGGATTGACCCAGAGTAGGTAATACCATCAAAGCCCATCACTCGCTGCTGGGCAGTCAGCACAACAAGCGGTCATAGGGATGATGGTTGGAGGAGAGGCTGTGCTGTGAGACTGGCAGAAATCTGGTGATCAGTGGGGTTTCACTAAGCGAGCATCCCAAATCGTGAGGTGTCCATATTGATGCCCTAAGAGGCCCCCCCCCTTAACCTGAACCACATACCATACTCGCCTAATTCCGGGATCCAGCACTGTTCAAATGCAACATCAACCATTTGCATTGGGATCCATGGGTCTCCTTACCTGTTCAAATTAAAAGTGTAAAAAAAAAAAAAACTCAACAGTTTTAAAAAATGTATTTATTATTCTTAATTAATTTACACTTTCCCAGTCTTCTGCCCAGCGCTGCATCAGTTGATTATATGATGGTGGGTCGTCTATTTCTGCACCATAAATAGCATTTGGTATGAAAGGGGAACATGGAATTCCCCCCTTATCCCAGATCCTGGCCAGGGAATCCATACTGAGCCGCTGGGATGGGGCTTTATTGTGACTCACACATCACAGGGTGACAGAAGGGGCACCTTTTGCCCCTTGCTCTCCAGAGGGCGTCAGCCGCTGTCCAAAGAAGACATCGGAGAGGCACCGAAAATGGGGAGGCCGATTCATTAATAGCGCCAGGTAGCGACAGATGAGCGACTGTAGCGTGATTTTTTCAGCGCCAGCCAGTATTCGCTGTGCTTGGCCGGCGTTAGCTTGATGACAGCGACTCAGTCGGTGTGCGGTAATGTTGAATACGGGCTGGGGGGTCGCTGTTTCACAGGTCCAGCGTTGTATGTGAGCGCCTGACAACGAATGGCCAGAGCGAACGGCTAGCTTCATATTCATTAACAAATCACGCTCCGAATGTGCTGTCGCTGTCCATTCCTTGTTTAAACCCCAGAGCGCTGGCGGCGATGTGTATTAACTAGTTTTTAACCCCTAAACAACCATATTTTTTGAATGTAACATTATACATGTTTTTAGAATCATTTTGTAATATGAATACATTAATCTCAGACCTGTTAGATCAATTCTGCACAAATTATTTTTAATTTTTTTTTTTACTTAAAAATAAATCCTAACATTGCAGAAGTGGTCTCCGATTTTTTGACATTAAAAAAAAAAAAAAAAAAAAAAAAATTAATACCAATTAATTATGAATAATTATAGATTGCTCCATTGAAATGCATTGGACATCGCCAGGGAGCGACAGCTCATACCTGGCGCTGTGAGGGAATTTGCAGCGGCGCTGTTCGGTCCAGGCGGCTTCATGATGAATGCCGCGCTAGCCGTCGCTCTCGCCGGCGCTAGCCTCATTTTGCTTGATAAATGCGTCATTGTGACCGCCGCCGGGCGTACTTGAGTCGGTAGTCGCCGTTAGCTGCCGCTACCTGGCGCTCGTCAGACACTACCTGGCGCTATCGCTTGATGAATAAGGGCATAAGTGGAGACCCAGCGTGGGACAGAGGAAGACTCGGCAGACCAGAGGAGGACGGGAACAGTAAGTGGTGAAATTCCGAATATTTAATTGGTGTGTTTTTTTGTCACTTGGGATGAACGGGTAAGAGGTGCAGGGGACCCCTAGACCAGTTCACCGGGTTAGGGCGGCTACATCAGCGGGTGACATGCCAGCAACCCGCATGGTTACCCGCACCACCATTTGGGACACCAGGGGTGAGGAAGCCACCACAGCACTGGCCACGGGGTTCTTCCAGGCTGCCCATGGCAGTCAAGCACAAGCTGTGTGAGTCCTGATCACGAAGTAATGTTAAAGAGAGCTTCCTGGGCCATAGCATAACTAGTACTTACCCAAACAGACAGAATCGTGGACAGATTCATGATGGAAAGCAGGAGCAGAAAAAGTATCCAAAACAGAAAGTAAAGTTTATATGGAGGCCAGGGGGTTAGTTTGGGTTCAGGGTCAAAAATGGGCTAGAAAAAGGGCTTGGCCCCTAACCACGTAATTCCTGGTCAAGTCTAGGTCCGGAACACAGAATTTGGAAGTCTACCAAAGGCCGACAAGGGTCCGTGCAACATGCATAGGGCAGTGCCATCAGGAAGATAGGCAGTAATATTAGGGGTTAATCTAGTGTTGAGATAGAGTCAGTTAATTAGTATCAACTGTTAAAGATAGCAAACTAGGAGCCCTCCTTAGCTAGACTTAAAGTGGACCAAAACCAGGATTTTGACTATCCTGGGTTTTTGATCCATTCCCCCGGGGTACCCCAATCGGGGGTGCCCCACTGTGTGAAACCTCCCAGATCGCCAATGCCAACTCGCCTCCTCCTGGTCCTACGGCGCATGCTTGTCCAATCAGCGCTGACGCCATGACGTCTAAGGCCAGCGCATCCGAGCGAGCTGGCGGCCTCATCCCCCGCTTCCCTCTAGCGGGGAGCGTGCACACGACCTAATAGAGGGATAGTGGGGATGCGGCCGTGGCTTACGCATGCGCTGTTGGACCGAGGGACAAGATAAGTGTATGGGGTGACCCGGGGGGGTTTACACAGCGGGGCATCCCAATTCCGGATGCCCTGAGGTGGGAGGGAATCGATCAGCCCGGGAAACTTATAGATTCCTAGGCCGATCGACGTGGGTTTTGGTCCACTTTAAGCCAAAACAACAAACATTTTTACCATAATGGGGGTTATTACCTTCATGGGGGGCATTTTGATTGCCAGTGCCCCCGCCCTATAATACCTAACATTTTATCTTTTAATCCAGTTGTGCACAGCAGAAGGGAGCAGCCAGCAATCAGTTCTACTAAGAAATCTTCCAGGGAGTTCTGACTGGACGGGAGCCTGTGCATGCAGCATGGAATTGTGAATCGAGCTAAGTAGCTGATTTTGGGGGTTTCACACACAAAGTTGGATGACCTTGTAATGGCGGCCAAAATCCAGATAAGTGAGATTCCCGGGTTTTGGTCCACTATACAAGATGACCCTAAGGTTTAACGGGGAGGCCGATTCATTAATAGCGGCAGGTAGCGACAGTTGAGCGACTGTAGCAGTATTTTCACAGCGCCTGCTAGTAGTCGCTGTGCTTGGCCGTTGTTCGGTAGTTGATAGCGACTGAGTCGGTGTGCAGTAATGTTGAATACGGGGTGACGAGTCGCTATTTGACAGGTTCCGCGATGTATGGGAGCGCATGATAGCGACTGGTCAGAGCGACCAGCTTCCACCATATTCATCAAAAAATCACGCTCCAAAAATTCTCGCGCTGTGAAATGCATGTTTAAACCCCAGAGCGCTGGCGGCAATGGGTTAAAAGTAGTTTTTTAACCCCCAAACCACCATATTTTTGGAAACCCCAAAAAAAAAAATTTTTTAAGAATTTAGTAATATGAATACAATAATATCAGACCTGTAATATCAATTCTGTACATTTTTTTTTTTTTTTTTTTTTTTTTTACCTTAAAAAAATTATCTAACATGGCAGAAGTGGTCACAGAATTTTTCACATTTAAAAAAAAAAAAAAACAATTAATAACAATTAATTATGAATATTTAAAGATTGTTCCATTGAAATGCATTGGAGAGCGCCAGGTAGCGAGAGGTCATACCTGTCACTGTTCAAGGTCGGACGCTGGCGCTGTGGGCTGAGGCTGGAATAATGATGAATGAGTCGCTATATGGCGCTATCTCAGTCGCTAAGCAGGATCGGCTTGATAAATGTGTGATTGTGGTGGGGAGCCAGCGTTCTCATGGCGGGGCCCGTCATTACCGGCCACTCACCAGTCGCTACCTGTCGCTATTCCTTCATAAATAAGGGCCTAAGTAGAACTCTTGACCTATTCCTTAAGCCTAAACCTTAACAGCATGTCTAACTCCAATCTCATATATGCAGGGCAGCTGGCGCTAGGCCCCTGTATGGGGCCTAACTGCTCGGGGGCCCCAATGACAGTTTTGTGACTTCTCAACTGCTCCCACGCTGCGTATCAGAGCCCTCTGTACCTACTGCGCACAGCCTGCCATTGATCAGCCTCTGTTCTGTTTCCTGGGGCAGACATTTTGCACTGGGACTGTGCACAGAGCAGCCCCTCATTGTCACATCTTTCTCAGTTCACTGTGACACTGAGATCATATGTGGGACTACAATTTCTGATGGCGGTCCAGCATACATCTCTGAACCCCCAAAAGCCTAAAGGCACTCGGCCCCAATACCTTTAGAGCCTGATGACTATGGGTGCCGCCCTACAAAAGGCTTACAGCAATCAAGACGCTCGCAATCTGCTTCTCTTTTGATGTTAAACTTTACTTGTGGCTCAAGGTCCACTTTAAATTCTTCCATTTTTTCCCCCAAACCTCCCGTAGTACATGCGTTGTCATTTTACTGCGGTTGGCAATAAAGCTGATGGATCATTGAAAGAGACCAGGCGCCATTCTCCCCTCCCCTCAGGGGGTTTAGCGATATATTTATCACATCTGGGTCAGAAAATCGCGTGTGTCACTTTCGACTTTGACACGTTCCAGATGGTTTCACATCACCATGCTGGAGTTTAATGGGACAATTTCAGCGTTTTGCTTAGAGCAGCAAATTTGGCCTTTTTTTTTCTTTTTTTATTTTTTTTATTTCTCAAGTCATAAAAACAATTTTGCCAGAAAGTGTTAACTCAGCATCTACACTGAGGACGGGCTGGATTTTCCGGCTTCTGATTCAATTTTAGATGGATTTTTTTACTGTTTAACAGAGAACAGAGAAACACTTGACATTAATATATAAGGGAGGATTCTTCCTCTAGGGATCAGAGCACCATGGAACATTTTAACACTGTAAATATTATTTGATTCAGGGATTTTCACACACTTTCTTTATTTTGGCGATAAAACAATACTATGCACTAAAAACAAAATGGTCACTCGTGATTTGTCACATTGCTTTTAAACCGGACCAATAGCTTTGCACAGTTCCCTTTGCCCATCTGCATGTATGATACTGAGGCCCTTATTTAACAAGGGATAGCGCCAGATAGCGAATGGTGAGCGAACGGTAATGACGGTCACCGCCACGAGAACGCCGGCTCCCCTCCGCAATCACACATTTATCAAGCCGATCCTGCTTAGCGACTATGGCCCTTATTTATGAAGGAATAGCGACAGGTAGCGACTGGTGAGCGACCGGTAATGACGGGCCCCGCCACGAGAACGCCGGCTCCCCTCCGCAATCATACATTTATCAAGCCAATCCTGCTTAGCGACAGACAGAGCGCCAGATAGCGAATCATTCATCATTATTCCAGCCTCACCCCACAGCGCCAGCGAGCGACCTTGAACAGCGACAGGTAGGACCTCTCGCTACCTGGCGCTCTCCAATGCATTTCAATGGAGCAATCTTTAAATATTAATAATTAATTGTTATTAATGTTTTTTTTTTTTTTTAAATGTCAAAAATTCTGTGACCACTTCTGCAATGTTAGATTTTTTTTTAAGGTTAAAAAAAAAAAAAAAAAATTGTGCAGAATTGATATTACAGGTCTGATATTAATGTATTCATATTACAAAATGTTTTGAAAAACTTTTTTTTTTTTTATTCCCCAAAATATGGTTGTTTGGGGGTTAAAAAACTACTTTGAACCCATCGCCGCCAGCGCTCTGGGGTTTAAACATGCATTTCACAGCGCGAGAATTTTTTGAGCGTGATTTGTTAATGAATATGGTGGGAGCCGTTCGCTATGGCCATTCGCTGTCATGCGCTCCCATACAGCGCGGAACCTGTCAAATAGCGACTCCTCACCCAATATTCAACGTTACGGCAAACCGACTGAGTCGCTATCAACTACAGAACAACGGCCAAGCACAGCGACTTCTAGCGGGCGCTCTGAAAATGCCGCTACTGACGCTCATCTGTCGCTACCTGGCGCTATTAATGAATCGGCCTCTGAATCATTGTCGGCACTTACATTTTCTTCTGCATCCACTCAATGCTGAAACACTGCTTGCCCCATGTCACACGAAAAAAAAATGCATGGATAAGTCATCCCCTGCTGATCAGGATGCCCAGTAGAAGGGGACGAGCTCCCTGCGAGGTGACAGGCGGTGGGGAGACTTGGATGTTATTGTTACTATAGTGCTGCGGATTATGGGAGTTGCCATTGGTAACATTATTTGATTGTATCTGGTGCTTTTGGGTCTCGTGGATCCTCATTAGGTGTGGATTGGTATCACACTTGATTTGTTTGGTTATGTGCATGGTTTGGCACAGACACTTTATATTTTGTTGGATATAGTGATTGACATTGTATTAGATGTTGTATAGATATTTTTTGATGGTGACTTATTTATTTTGCTATTTTGCAGAGTTATGATCCGGATCATAGGCCAGTTTACATGGATAGAATTGGTGATCGGTATTAATATGAATATTGATAGAACATTGAATATGATAGAGTAATGAGTAGCCTTGCGGCACTTATTTATTCTTTATGTCTTATTCATTTTTCTCCCCTCCGCCTACACCTCATTTTATGTAAGTCTGTCTTGTGTGGGTTTTGTATGCAATTTCTGTATTTTAGAGGTTTTTAGTGTGTTATGTGTCATGTAATGATTTTGTTTTGGAATAAAGATTAAAATGATTGTACATGTTGGAGTGCCTTCCTGTGTAATTTTAGTCCAGAGTACATAGTGTTGAGAGTGGTACCCAGTTTAGATTTTTGGGGGTGTATTACTTAGGAGTTTGTGCGGCTGTACAGTGCATAGAAACATAGAAACATAGAAGGTTGACGGCAGAAGGAGACCATACGGTCCATCTAGTCTGCCCCTATGTATATACTGTATGTTCTCTGTATCTTATGTGTATACTGTATGTTCTCTGTATCTTATGTGTATACTGTATGTTCTCTGTATCTTATGTGTATACTGTATGTTCTCTGTATCTTATGTGTATACTGTATGTTCTCTGTATCTTATGTATATACTGTATGTTCTCTGTATCTTATGTGTATACTGTATGTTCTCTTTATCTTATGTGTATACTGCATGTTCTCTGTATCTTATGTATATACTGTATGTTCTCTGTATCTTATGTGTATACTGTATGTTCTCTGTATCTTATGTATATACTGTATGTTCTCTGTATGTTATGTGTATACTGTATGTTCTCTGTATCTTATGTGTATACTGTATGTTCTCTGTATCTTATGTATATACTGTATGTTCTCTGTATCTTATGTGTATACTGTATGTTCTCTGTATCTTATGTATATACTGTATGTTCTCTGTATGTTATGTGTATACTGTATGTTCTCTTTATCTTATGTGTATACTGTATGTTCTCTTTATCTTATGTGTATACTGTATGTTCTCTGTATGTTATGTGTATACTGTATGTTCTCTTTATCTTATGTGTATACTGTATGTTCTCTTTATCTTATGTGTATACTGTATGTTCTCTGTATCTTATGTATATACTGTATGTTCTCTTTATCTTATGTGTATACTGTATGTTCTCTTTATCTTATGTATATACTGTATGTTCTCTGTATCTTATGTGTATACTGTATGTTCTCTTTATCTTATGTGTATACTGTATGTTCTCTGTATGTTATGTGTATACTGTATGTTCTCTTTATCTTATGTGTATACTGTATGTTCTCTTTATCTTATGTATATACTGTATGTTCTCTGTATCTTATGTGTATACTGTATGTTCTCTGTATCTTATGTATATACTGTATGTTCTCTGTATCTTATGTGTATACTGTATGTTCTCTGTATCTTATGTATATACTGTATGTTCTCTGTATGTTATGTGTATACTGTATGTTCTCTTTATCTTATGTGTATACTGTATGTTCTCTTTATCTTATGTGTATACTGTATGTTCTCTGTATGTTATGTGTATACTGTATGTTCTCTTTATCTTATGTGTATACTGTATGTTCTCTTTATCTTATGTGTATACTGTATGTTCTCTGTATCTTATGTATATACTGTATGTTCTCTTTATCTTATGTGTATACTGTATGTTCTCTTTATCTTATGTATATACTGTATGTTCTCTGTATCTTATGTGTATACTGTATGTTCTCTGTATCTTATGTATATACTGTATGTTCTCTGTATCTTATGTGTATACTGTATGTTCTCTTTATCTTATGTGTATACTGTATGTTCTCTGTATCTTATGTGTATACTGTATGTTCTCTGTATCTTATATGTATACTGTATGTTCTCTGTATCTTATGTATATACTGTATGTTCTCTGTATCTTATGTGTATACTGTATGTTCTCTTTATCTTGTGTATACTGTATGTTCTCTGTATCTTATGTGTATACTGTATGTTCTCTTTATCTTATGTGTATACTGTATGTTCTCTGTATCTTATGTATATACACTGTGTGTTCTCTGTATCTTATGTATATACTGTATGTTCTCTGTATCTTATGTGTATACTGTATGTTCTCTGTATCTTATGTATATACACTGTGTGTTCTCTGTATCTTATGTATATACTGTATGTTCTCTGTATCTTATGTGTATACTGTATGTTCTCTTTATCTTATGTGTATACTGTATGTTCTCTGTATCTTATGTGTATACTGTATGTTCTCTGTATCTTATGTATATACTGTATGTTCTCTGTATCTTATGTATATACTGTATGTTCTCTGTATCTTATGTATATACTGTATTATCTCTGTATCTTATGTGTATACTGTATGTTCTCTTTATCTTAGGATAGATGTGTGCTTATCCCAGGCATGTTTAAATTCAGTGACTTTTGATTTTTCAACTACATCTGCTGGAAGTTTGTTCCAAGCATCTACTACTCTTGCTGTAAAGAAAGGGAGCTCACTAGGTCTTATAAAGAAATATAAAGCAGGCTAAATAAAAGATGCAGCCCTTTACATTCAGCCTGGATAGAGCAGATAACAGGCTAATATATCCCTCTGCCTGGAATGTCACTCTACATTTTCTGTCCAGGCAATAACATAAAAAAGTCTATACTCACCATTTCACCCCCAGCTCCCCTGTGCAGCAGCGGCTTCTTTATACTTAGCAATGATGGGGAAGAGTGATTCTATGCTCCTTTACTGGGCAGACATGGCAAAGTCCATCAATATGTTGTAAGGGAGGGGGCATAAGCAAGGCTTCATGGATGCCGCCATGAGAGGCCACCTGGAAGACGGAATTGCTGGCTCCCTGCCATTGGTAGGTATGGAGATGCTGGCACTGCAGGGGAACACTGGACCTGCATGGAGGAGCTGCAGGGGAACACCAGACCTGCATGGAGGAGCTGCAGGGGAACACCAGACCTGAATGGAGGAGCTGCGGGGGAACACCAGACCCGCATGGAGGACCTGCGGGGGAACACCAGACCTGCATGGAGGAGCTGCGGGGGAACACCAGACCTGCATGGAGGAGCTGCAGGGGAACACCAGACCTGCATGGAGGAGCTGCAGGGGAACACCAGACCTGCATGGAGGAGCTGCAGGGGAACACCAGACCTGCATGGAGGAGCTGCAGGGGAACACCAGACCTGCATGGAGGAGCTGCAGGGGGACCCCAGACCTAAATGGAGGAGCTGCAGGGGAACACCAGACCTGCATGGAGGAGCTGCAGGGGGACCCCAGACCTAAATGGAGGAGCTGCAGGGGAACACCAGACCTGCATGGAGGAGCTGCAGGGGGACCCCAGACCTAAATGGAGGAGCTGCAGGGGAACACCAGACCTGCATGGAGGAGCTGCAGGGGAACACCAGACCTGCATAGTGGAGCTACAGGGGAACACCCGATCTGCATGGAGGAGCTGCAGGGGAACACCCGATCTGCATGGAGGAGCTGCAGGGGGAACACCAGACCTGCATGGAGGAGCTACGGGGGGAACACCAGACCTGCATGGAGGAGCTGCAGGGGGACCCCAGACCTGCATGGAGGAGCTGCAGGGGGAACACCCGATCTGCATGGAGGAGCTGCAGGGGAACACCCGATCTGCATGGAGGAGCTGCAGGGGAACACCCGATCTGCATGGAGGAGCTGCAGGGGAACACCAGACCTGCATGGAGGAGCTGCAGGGGAACACCCGATCTGCATGGAGGAGCTGCAGGGGGAACACCAGACCTGCATGGAGGAGCTGCAGGGGACCCCAGACCTGCATGGAGGAGCTGCGGGGGGAACACCAGACCCGCATGGAGGAGCTGCAGGGGACCCCAGACCTGCATGGAGGAGCTGCAGGGGAACACCCGATCTGCATGGAGGAGCTGCAGGGGACCCCAGACCTGCATGGAGGAGCTGCAGGGGACCCCAGACCTGCATGGAGGAGCTGCAGGGGACCCCAGACCTGTATGGAGGAGCTGCGGGGGAACACCAGACCCGCATGGAGGAGCTGCAGGGGAACACCCGATCTGCATGGAGGAGCTGCAGGGGACCCCAGACCTGCATGGAGGAGCTGCGGGGGAACACCCGATCTGCATGGAGGAGCTGCAGGGGAACACCCGATCTGCATGGAGCAGCTTGCAGGTCCAGTGTCCCCCGCAGCTCCTTTACACAGCTCTGCACCTTTTTCTATCCCCAGTCCAGTGCCCCAAAACAGCCTTTGTTTCTTTTTTTTATTTACTACAGCTTTTGCCCAATATTCATAAAGTCACTAATAGGATGCAGTACAATGTCGAACGGTTGGTCTTATTGCTTCCTGGTGCTTTCCAGTGATGATACATTCAGTTAAACACAGCTCAGCATTGGGGTTCCGCTGCATTAGTTATAATAACCACCGTTATGTGGCACTTCACCATGGAAGTGAATTAATTAGCATACGGCTGCCATTCAGCATCATTCTGCATCCGGCTTGTGTTGTTTTGAAGCAAAGGCTTTAGTGATAAAAGAAAGGAAATGCAGGCTGTTTTAGGGGCACTGGGCTGGGGATTGAAGGTTGATGACATAAACTTCCTATCTATGTGTAGGATCTAGTACTGATAGTGGTACTCAAGATCCTCTCAGGTGCCACTTGACAAGACTGTAGACTTCCCTCTACCCCCATTTTTCATTTCAAATTCATTCAATTTAAATGGCTGTAGCGATAACCTTTATCGCCGGAGGGCTTCCCCGCCAGAGACGTCCTTTTCCCAATGGTGAGAGGTGCTGCAGGAATTCCAGAGTCATCCGTGAGGAACCAGGAACAGCCCTTACAAGGGCTAGTGAATTGTAATATAGCGTTTCCCCCAATAAGAGACAGAACTCAGTATTGAGGGTGAAGATGAACTTAACTTTATTAGTGCCACACTGTGCCTTATATGCAAGGCTCCATGCAAGGGGACCCTCCCCCGTGGACCTGATGGAGAACTGCATGACAAACACACAGACCAAAGGGAGCAGGGCACACAATCCCTCAACTCTGCTGGTGACGCAATCAGTAGAACAATAGCAGTCTGTAACACAATCAGTATAACAATAGCAGTCTGTAATACAATCAATAACACAATGGCAGTCTGTCTGGGACATGCTCAAGAAAATGAAAGTAATGGGTCTATGCAAAAACAGTGCCTTTAAAATCCAATGGCAGAGTCTGTCACAATGGCCATTTTGAGTGTTTTCAAGAGACTGACAATGCCCATGCACTACTGTAACACAGCGGATTGCAGTGCATGCATTTAGGGATGTGCAGGGCTACGGACTTCTAAACCCCTCTTCGGGTACTTAGCCCTCCCAGCTGCCCCTCTACATCCGGCTGCTTATCCAGGACTCACTTCCAAAGCCAGGACGTCAGGGACCCTTCTCCTTTCAGATGTCAGCTCAAACTGACTAGAAGCTTCGTGCCCCACCCCCTTGGGTCCCTCTTCTATCCTCTGAAAACTAACCAATCAGGGTAGTGGGTTGTACTCCAATTAAACCCTGTGTAGCAAGGAGGCATTCTTCTTAAAGTAGACCAAAACCCAGTGCGATTGGCCGATCGATTCCTTCTCCTCGGGGCATTCAAAATCAGAATGCTCAGCCCCCCGGTCGCCCCATACACTTATCCTGCCTCCCGGTCCAACTGTGCCTGCGCGAGCCCCGCCCGCATCCCCGCTATTCTGCAGGCGAATGGCTGGAGCAGGCACGCTCCCTGTTAGAGGGTAGAAGGGGATATGGCCGCCAGCGCGCTTGGAGCTGCTGGCCTTAGACGAAGGCTTAGACGTGACATCAGCGGCTCCAAGCGTGCTGATTGGACGAGCGGTCGTGCATGCGCTGTAGGACCGGGAAGAGGCGAGTTGCGCTTGGCGATCTGGGGAGTTTCACACAGCAGGGCACCCACGATGGATTTTGACTATCCCGGGTTTTGGTACACTTTAAATTACTTACTATATTTCTTAGCCTATGGGGGCATTTAGTGGCCACCTTAAAGTGGACCAACACCCAGGATTTTCACTATCCTGGGTTTCAGAGCGCTCAGAGCCGATGTGGTATGTACGTACAAGCGGCGTCCAACCACAGCGGCTCTGAGCGCCGGAGGCCGCGTTTCACGCTTCCCTCTAACAGGGAGCGCGCCCGCCATTCACAAACGCCCGGCTCGGGTGAGGGAAGAGCGAGACGCGGCCGCGGCCCACGCATGCGCCGTTGGAACGGGGATAAGGTAAGCTTTCTGGGCTTCCTGGGGGGTTTCACTACCGATCAGATCCCTCCCCGCGGGGCATCCGAAATCGGGATGTCCCGCTGGGAGGGATCTGATTGGCCCGAAAATCTTATAGATTCCCGGGCCGATCCCCCCGGGTGTTGGTCCTCTTTAAGTAATTACATCTATACTACACAACCCGTAAAATACCTACCTTCTATCTCCAACTAAGCCACACTTGGTATCCCTCAACTCTCCAGGGACCCCCTCCCAGGTTCACCCTTAGCCAGGAGATTATCCTATTACACTACCCTGGTGGTACTTGATATAAATCAGAAAATGGAATGTGGTACTTGATGAGGAAAGGTTGGGAAGCCCTGGAGTAGAGAGAGGTTATTCTAGAAGGAGCGAGAGAATTCCAGCACGGAATGGCGAGGCCTCCCCGGCTGGTCAGCGAGGGGAAGGTAGATCTCTCTCTCTAGCTATTGCTCTCTGGGAGATGTCCACATTGTAGACCTCTACTAAAACACAATCTGAGACTGCACCGGAAAATTTAACTCTATTACAGTGCGCACAAGTGGGTGACACCAACTCTGTAAATACACTAATGGGGAAGGTCCCACTCCTTCCCTGATCCCCACCAATGTATGGCACCACTGCTTGTATAATTAAAATATATATTTATATTTATTGATAATCAAGTCACATAATTACAAACACTACACATTCATTAAAAAACACTAAAGACACAAAATATGTTCAATAAGGAAGAGAAAACCACACTTCTAGGGGCAGTGGAGGTGGCAGTTACAATTGATCTATTTACAGTGCATAATATATATCTCCTGGCAAAAAACAGTAAATATAAAGTGCTTGAGTGCAAAGTGCTAATAAACAATCAATATTAGAAAAAATTGACTAAAAACCAAATACATATATATACACTAAAACAGTGCACAATAAACCCTATTTCGCAATTAAGTGGGACCCTACCAGGGCCTGCAAACTGACTCTAATTACTAATACACAAAACGTGAGGACCAAGAAATGTTATCCCCAATTTAAGACCAGATGAACTTACATTATAAAACGACCGCCAGCCCACTGCCCCTCCGTCTACGCGTTGCGCGACGTCACTCACGTCACTTCCTCAGGACATCATTGTAGACCTCGCGCAATCTGTAACGCTTGATAAGAGGCTTCATGAGAGGAGCCGCTACGAGAGTCTTCACAAGACGCACCTGGAACAGAAGAGTTGGAAGGACAATCCGCTGCGTGATCGGAAATAAAGGAGACGCAATTAGATATGTTCCCGGCTACTTGTCTTGCCAATCTTCGAGCCACTTAACTCCGCCAAGAGATTGTTTTACAAATCACAGCTCATTCTACGAGCACATAATTAACTTATTATAAAACTAGCGCAATACAAACGGCTTTAAAAATAGATAAGTCTCGCAAACACGAGCCAACCACAATGCTCTTATTGTTCTAGGAAATGCACAGAAGATTCTCTTGTGTTCCTGTGCGCTACAATGAGATGCGCGTTGGAATTAACCCTTAACTACTCCGGACATATTTAATGAGGTATCCCTGAAGTTACTGTAGCTACAAGAAGGGCAGTAATCATGACCATAGCCGGGACCCCGGACATCTTTCTGCGGTAAATGGGGGGCTCCAGGCTCTAATCGCCACTGCCAATGGTATCCTTACCTTGCCAGCAGTATTGTGTACCTGCTGCCATTGCAGTGCATTTATTGTCCAGTAGATGGCAGTAAAAGAAAAAGAATTTTCATTTCAATATTCCTTAGGGATTCTATTTTTTATGCTCTAAAATTTGACCCCACATAAATAATTAAAAAAAAAAATGTTATTGCTAATAGACGGCTGACTGCTCTCTGTACCCCCTGGCTTAGGTAAATAGGTGCCCTGTGCAAGATCGCAGGATGACACACCCCGCGGAGACCCAGCCTTCAGTGTGTGCAAACCCTAAACCAAATGAGAAGGATATCCACGAAATAAAGCGTATTAAAGTGGACCAACACCCAGGATTTTGACTATCCTGGGTTTTGGCCACTTCCCCGGGGCACCCCGATCGGGGTTGCCCCGCTGTGTGAAACCCCCCAGAAAGCCCCGAAAACTCACCTCTCCCCGCTCCCACGTGACCGCTGCAGCCAATCCCCGCCGACGGACAAGCGAGAGGCAGCGACGGACAAAAGAGCGCACCCGCCGCCGCCTCCCGCGCGTCCCTCTTACAGGGAGCGCACCCGCGCCGGCCATTCACAAACGGCCAGCGCGCCCTGCTAGAGGGACATGCGGAGGACGCGCATGCGCCGCTGGAGCGTGGAAAAGGTAGGATCGTGGGCTTCCTGGGGGGTTTCACACAGCGGGGCATCCCGATTTCGGATGCCCTGCGGGGAGGGATCTGATCGGCCCGGGAATCTTATAGATCCCCCCCTGGGTGTTGGTCCACTTTAAACAATGAACATCAAAAGTTGATTAAACCGGACCTTCATCATGATTTAATGAAAAGCCCAAACCCTTAAAAACTATTCCCCAGCATCGAAAACTAATATATTTTAAGTTTTTAGTCACTTACTTATTATTCCTTCCCCCACTGGGCTGCAACTCTGTTCAGGACTCTAGGATACAGGCGCCGCCATCTTGAATCAGAAGCATCACACTTACTGAGGAGAGTGGGATAAAGTGCAGGGGCGGGGTTATAGCTGTGCTTAGCACAGACAGAGCAGAGTTGGGATCAGGAAAAGGTCAGAAGTCCCAGAATGCAGAGCGGCACAGTCAGAAGACACTTCCTGATGTTCCATGAGCCGCCATCTTGGATGTTTAAAGGCTCATAACATGGAGTAGATGCAGGTAGGATGATTTTTAATGTGAGCAATCTGTATGTACAGGGTGTGGGAAACATATAAGATAGGCTCTTATTCAAAGTGAAGGTCCGGATTAATGTGAGCAATCTGTATGTACAGGGTGAGGGAAACATATAAGATAGACTCTTATTCAGGGTGAAGGTCCGGATTAATGTGAGCAATCTGTATGTACAGGGTGGGGGAAACATATAAGATAGACTCTTATTCAGGGTGAAGGTCCGGATTAATGTGAGCAATCTGTATGTACAGGATGTGGGAAACATATAAAATAGGCTCTTATTCAGGGTGAAGGTCCGGATTAATGTGAGCAATCTGTATGTACAGGGTGTGGAAACATATAAGATAGGCTCTTATTCAGGGTGAAGGTCCGGATTAATGTGAGCAATCTGTATGTACAGGGTGTGGGAAACATATAAGATAGACTCTTATTCAGGATGAAGGTCCGGATTCATGTGAGCAATCTGTATGTACAGTGTGTGGGAAACATATGAGCTACGCTCTTATTCAGGGTGAAGGTCCTCTTTAAGTTGAGCATTAGCCAAACTTACCAATGGGGGGTGGCAGCCCCCTCCCACCATTTAATCAACTACCCCCAACAGGGGAGGGGGGGGGGGGAGGCAGCACAGCCACACTAGGAATCATGCAGGAGCCAGGGTGGCCATACTGTGGGGCCACACACCTCAAAGGTCAGCCCTGGGCATGGAAGCATAACATAAACTCGGGTTGCATTTACCACCCTGAACTAATCTTTTAGCCTTGATCCCAAATTTTTTCTTTTTATCAACACCTGCTTTAGCTGCACAAATGTGACTGAAAGCAGACAAAACAAATCCTACCACCACTGATCCCATCTATTTACACCTATGTTTAAACATGTTCCCTTTACTAAGGCATGTGTTGACTTCATAGGCTATCTGCAGTTATCACCCTATAGGAATCTTGTGGCCTCAACCCACTTTTTGTTATAAAAATGCTTTGGATACAGACATGTGGATAAATGCTTTGCGGTTGCAACAGTGCTTTCAAGGCATTGGGTTGTCTTGAGCCTCCCCAATCCAGTCTTCTACCAGCCAGGTGTCCAAAGGTGGTTGACTTCACAGGCTTCCTTCCAGCTTATAAAAGAAAAAGAAAAAAACTGCAGGTGCAGCCACAAAGATACACTTAAGGAATTGCGTCTTGAGCCACTACTTTGGATCCGGTCTTCTTGCAGAGATAGGTGGTCAACTTAGTAACATAGTATGTGCGGCTGAATAAAGACTTTAGTCCATCAAGTTCAGCCTGTTTAACTCCTTCCAGTGGTCTAGTAGCCATAGCTGGAAATGTTATTACATGCAAGGAGGGCATCCCGGCCACTATAGATCTCCTTCCAGTGATCTAGTAGCCATAGCTGATAATGTTATTACATGCAAGGAGGGCAACCCGGCCACTATAGATCTCCTGCCAGTGGTCTAGTAGCCATAGCTGGTAATGTTATTACATGCCAGGAGGGCATCCCGGCCACTATAGATCTCCTTCCAGTGGTCTAGTAGCCATAGCTGGTAATGTTATTACATGTAAGGAGGGCATCCCGGCCACTATAGATCTCCTTCCAGTGATCTAGTAGCCATAGCTGGTAATGTTATTACATGCAAGGAGGGCATCCCGGCCACTATAGATCTCCTTCCAGTGGTCTAGTAGCCATAGCTGGAAATGTTATTACATGCAAGGAGGGCATCCCGGTCACTATAGATCTCCTTCCAGTGGTCTAGTAGTCATAGCTGGTAATGTTATTACATGCAAGGAGGGCATCCCGGCCACTATAGATCTCCTTCCAGTGGTCTAGTAGCCATAGCTGGTAATGTTATTACATGCCAGGAAGGCATCAAGGCCACTTTTGAACATTTTTACTGTATCCCTCATTACTACCTCCTCTGGCAGCGAGTTCCATAGTCTCACTGCTCTTACAGAGAAGAATCCCCTCCTATGTCGGTGGAGAAAGCACCTTTCCTCTAACCTTAGTGGATGCCCTCGGGTTATGGTTACACTCCGGGGTATAAATAGATAGTGGGACAGATCTTTGTATTGACCCCATATATATTTATACATAGTTATTAGATCACCCCTCAATCGTCTTTTTTCTAGACTAAATAAACCTAACTTGGACAATCTTTCCGGGTACTCCGGGAACTTCACAGGCTTCCCTCAGACTTATAAAAAGGCAGCAGCTGCAATATCTAGAGAAAATGGATTCAAATAGCTTTAGTCTTTTATTTTTGCTAATTATCTACAGCAGGGGTACTCAACATACAGCCATTCATGGTAATTTAGCCTTGCCCTTACTATTACAGAACGGCAGCAGTGCCTAAGAAGAGCTGATAAAGTCCAGGTCCCAGGAGACTATTCGTTTCTGCAAGAAGAACTGGGAACCTAGGCTTTATATTCCTCCTCCCTAGCCGCTGACCAAAGCCACCCTAACCCCCCCCCCCCCTCTGACCCGTCATCCTTCAACTAATCCTCCTCAGTCACTGACCTGTCAGCTCCCACCTAACCTCCCTAGATGCTACCCTAAACCCTTAACTATTCCTCTCCCCAGCAACTGCCCTAAACACTTTACCTAATTCCTCTCACCTGCTGCTGACCAGTACTCTCCACCTACCCCCCTCTCAGCAATATACGCTAGCCCAGTGGTCCCCAACCCTGTCCTCAAGGCCCACCAACAGGCCAGGTTTTGCAGATCTCCACAAAGATGCACAGGGGGAGTAATTAGTGCAGCTGCAGAGCAATAGAGCTGGCTATTTGGAGATCCAAAAAACATGACATGTTGGTGGGTCTTGAGGACAGGGTTGAGGACCACTGCTCTAGCCCACCAAGGCTGAGGGTTGTTTAAGGACCTCTGGTCTAGAGAACTAAGCTTGATAAGTCTGCCCTACGACCATGGGATGATCAACAGTGTAGAGGAGACAACATAACCAGAGGAAAAAAAAAAGGGCAACTACTACACTATGACCACATGGGCTTCTCAGACATGTACATAAGATGGATTTTGATTTTTGAGTTTTAGCCTCTGATTCTTCGTTTGATGAACTGTGTGGCAAAGGAAATCTGAATGGCGTTAGGCACCGCCCATCCAGAAGGGCCTGGCGAGCCCACAGGAATGCTAGGGATGTGAGCCCCCCACGGAAACGCCAAATGTTGAGACAATCGGGCAATCTAGGGGTCTTCACACATCTGGCCATCCCAATTGGGGATGCCCCATAAAGGGATAGAGCAACTCCCCCCAAGAATGTTATAGACTCAAGGTGGGCAGGTTTTGCTCCTGATAAATACGCCTCGGGTCATGTGTGCCTCATAGCCAGGTTATAAAAGTTGACCTCTTTGCAACCTGGACACTAGGGCCTTCCACATATATACATAAGATGGATCTGGATAACTTTGGTCTTGAATCCTAAGGAGAACAGGAGCAGAAAACAAGAGTTTTGTCCCATGGCTAGATGTGTTTCTCAATGGTTTGGTCTAGAGATAAACAAGGCCAGAAGTCTGAAATGACAGGCAGTAGCTCAAAGCAACCACCAGAGTTAACTAGGGCCTTTGTTGATTGGCACAGAAGTACATTTGTGTCCTCTCACTTTGGCATTTCCTCTATAAGCAGATGCACTAATGAGGCCCATCTACAATCCAAGAGTTTCTCTATAGATAGTAACCCTGACCTGACTAGTTACAAATGCCACTGCCGCACTAAGAAAGCGCAGACTGAAGCCAGTCTACAAACTCCAACCTGCTCAGGCTAAATCCTAAAAAAAAAACGAGCATGTGACCAATAATGATTCAATCAGAACCAATCGTTTGTTGATGTAAATTCATTTTTTTCCATCCCCGATGCCCACTACTGCCCCCCCCCCCCCCCCCCCCCCCCACACACCCCCCAGTACTGGCTGGTACAGGCTTTTTTTCAAATAAAACTGGACTTTTCCACCGCCGAAGCAATGCCCTACGGCACCTTGAGATCGCTGATTGGCTCTCTCAAAGGTGCCGTTGTAACAAGGTGCAGCCGTTCGGACACATGTGAGCTCCCGTGTCCGGCAATTCAGAAAGGCTGAGTGCAGGAGCGTAGACGGACATAGAGAAGCCGGGGATGCAGAGTTTACCAATGGCCCCAGGGGGGTTTTAACACAGCTTGGCATCTATATCTATAAGATGCCCCAGGGGGAGGCTAGCGACCAGCCGCACGGGTTTCACCTGTTTTAATACAAAATATCAACCACCACTGGCATGGAAAGCTGTACTAGGATTTATTCCTATACAAAAACATTCTGATAAGCAATACAAAAACTTTGCAACACCTTATTTAAAGAACATAGCTGAGGCTGGTTTCACACTATTCCAATTGCAGAACGCTTGCTCTTTCGGAGGAGCTTCCCGCAATCGCTGTGAGCAGTGTGGGGCGGGCGTCTAGTGCTCTCCACTCACATGGAGGGAGATTGCGAGTGCTGCGCCCTCAGAACGCTATAGGTAGGGCTCAGCAAATGCCCGACATGTGAGAGCCACCATAGATTACCATAGCGACCGTAGAAAGCACAAGCGCTCCACATCCGTGCTGGTGTGAAACCAGCCTGGCTCTATAGCCCTGTATGAGCAAACAATAACTCCACCTGTGTGGAGATACACAAAACCTGGCTTGTTGCTGGCCTTTCAGGAGAGAGTTTGACACCTGTGCTTTAGACAATTGCACCCAGGGGTAAAATGATTGGGAATGCCCCTCTCATTTGGAAGCCGGAAATGGATTTCCTTATAAGCCTGTTGAATCAAACATAGCCTCTCCCAAGCAGTATGAGGCAAGCAGAAAAGACAATTCTGTGAGTACTTACCTGTAGAATTGCTTTTACTATGCATGGCACGGCCTGCTTCCAAAAGTCCTTACGTATGGGTTATTCTGCCACAAGGTGGCGCAGAAGAGTTGTGGCTCCTCCCAGTACCATATAAAAACGGAATCACCATAGACTTATCCAGTGTTGACAAGCAGTTATTCAAGAAACTGGGAAATAATAAAAGTAAAAAAAGGTAACAAACCCCAACTAACTTGGAACAATCACCATAAAGGAGGCAACCAAGAACAAGGGTTGGGTGAAGCAAGTCGTGTCATGCATAGTAAAAGCAATTCTTCAGGTGAGTACTCACAGAATTGTCTTTTTCCTATTGCATGGTACGGCCTGCTTCCAAAAGTCCTTACTTATGGGACGTCCAACAGCAGTGTCCGTAAGGTAGGGTGGGATCCCAAAAGAGTAACAGGCAGTTTAAACCACTACCGCCTGAAGTACCTTGCGGCCAAAAGCAGCATCAGCTGAGGTCTTAACATCAACCTTGTAAAACTTTGAAAAGGTATGAGCAGAAGACCAAGTTGCAGCCTTACAAACTTGTTCAACAGAAGCTTGGTGCTGAAAAGCCAAAGATGCACCAATAGCACGAGTGGAATGAGCAGTAACCCTGAAAGGAGGAACCCTCCCCCTGGCAGAATAGGCCTGCTCCACCACCTGACGAATCCACTTGCTGATATTAGATTTAGCAGGAGGCAAACCCTTCCTAGGTCCAGCAGGAAGAACAAAAAGAGCATCAGACTTCCTGAAAGACTCCGTAGCAACCAACATGACAACCAACCTGACAACATCCAAAGAGTGAAGGGTCCACTCCTTGGAATTAGCAGGGTTAGGACACAAAGGCGGCAAAACGATGTCCTGATTGAGATGAAAAGCAGACACAACCTTAGGCAAGAAATCCGGCTTACGCCGAAACACCACCTTATCCTGATGCCTTTCAAAATAAGAGGTTTGATGGAAAGCGACGCCAGCTCAGAAACTCGCCTGACAGAAGTAATGGCCACCAAAAAAGCCACCTTAAGAGTCAGAATGGGCAAAGCAGCCCCACAGATAGGCTCAAAGGGGAGGACCCTGCAGATCAGACAACACCAGATTCAGGTCCCAAACTGGTAGCATAGGCTTACATGGCCTATGCTACCAGGGGGGACAGAGCAAACTCCTGATCCAGGGTCCCGATCCCAAACTGACGAGAGGTGCAACTGAAGAGGTCTCATGTGAAACTGAGCAAAGAGGACCGCCTCGAAGCAGGACACCACCAGGCCCACTAACTGCATCCCTTGCCGGATGTAAGGATGGGGACACAAGAGCAGAGTCCTTGCCTGCTTCTGAAGGCCCTCCACCTTCTGCTGAGGCAGGAATACCTTGACCTGAGGGGTATCTAGAGTCATGCCCAGAAAGGAACTCACCAAAGACAGAGACAGTGAAGACTTGGGGAAGTTGATCACCCAACCGAAGGACTCGACAGTGAAGGTCACCACCAGAGTATCCTTCTCGGCCTGTTGAAGAGACTGAGCCGCAATCAGAATGTTGTCCAGGTAAGGGAGGATGCGAATGCCCCGATTCCGCAGCAGAGCCATCACGCCCCCCAGCACCTTCGTGAACACCCGAGGGGCCGAGGTGATACCGAACGGTAAGGCCACAAACTGGTAATGCTGATCCTCTAGAGCAAACCTGAGAAATCTGATGACCTGGAAAGATTGGCACTTGAAGGTAGGCATCCTTGATGTCCACTGAGGTAATGAAGTCGCCCAGGCACAGGGTACTGACCCTTTAAGTCCAGGATGGGCCTCAGGGACCAGTCCTTCTTGGGGACCATGAACAGATTGGAGTAGAACCTTCAACCCTGTTCCTGGGAAGGCACCAGGCAAATGACTCCTGACTCTAACAGACGTTGAACCGCAAGGCGCAAACCCTGAGCCGACAGAGGGTTTTGAGACATCCGGGATCTGATGAATCTTGGGGGCAGCCAGGCTGCAAACTCTATTTTGTACCTGGAGGATACCACCTCCTGAATCCACTGTCTGAGACGCGTATCCTCCAGACGTGAGCAAAGAGCCGAAGCCGTCCCCCCCACCCGGATGGGTGAGGGCACCTCCTCATGCCTGAGGGGGCTTGGGGCCCCATGAGTGACCGGGGCGACCACGTGATCTGCCACGACCCCAAGAATCCCTGTGGGTACCCGAGAAGAAGGAACCACGACCTCCTCTGGGAGCATGAAAGGAGGGGAGGGAAGAGGAGGGCCCCCAAAAAGGCAGAGGCTGCCTCCTACGTTGAGGCAGCCTACCAGTCTTGGAACATCCAGACGCTCACCAAAGAGCAGCAGCCCTGTAAAGGGGAGCCCAGTGAGAGCCTTCTTAGCGGCAGCATCAGCTGCCCACTGACGCAGCCAAACAGAGTGGCGCATTGCCCCCAAGAGGCCCTACCACACATCCGTACCGCATCATCCATGGCAGTAAAGACGGGGAGCCCAGTGAGAGCCTTCTTAGCGGCAGCATCAGCTGCCCACTGATGCAGCCAAACAGAGTGGCGCATTGCCCCCAAGAGGCCCTACCACACATCCGTACTGCATCATCCATGGCAGTAAAGACAAAGGCAACAAAACCAGAGCAAAGCAAAAGGGATCTATAATCCTCCCCCCTGTTACCAACCGTAGCGCCCTCAAGGAGAGCTGTTTCTTAAGGGCAATAGCTGTAATGGCAGCAGCGCAGACCGGACCCAGCCCAGCCCCCACACACGTAAAAGCATGGCAGGCCAGCTGATCCATATGCCGGTCCTCGCTGTACCGCTGAGTAGTAGTGTCAGGGGAAGGCATGACCGAGGTGTTGACAGCCCTAGCACGGCAGCGTCCACCTCAGGACACGACCATCGCTTGACCAGGTCGGCAGGAAAAGGATACCTCCTATCCCACCCTTTGGGCACCGCGGGCAATCTACTAGGACGTTCCCACTCCTTGAGCACCATATTAGTGAAATGGCTCTGCTCAGGGAACTCCAGACGCCGTTTATCAGGACAAAAGAGCTCACCCTGCTTCCTCTTAGCCACCTCAGGGGGGACAATGTGCAAGATTTCAAAAATGTGAGCTAACAGGCTATCAATGTCCTCAGGGAACGACGAGTTCTCCTCAGACACAGACCCAGGGTCACTGCCGTAACCCTCCTGCTGGTCCCCAGAAGAGTCAGAGTCCAGAAAGAGTTCCCCCTCCTCTAGGGGGTACAGGCCAACAAAAGTATCAGGTCCCTCATCCTCCTCAGGAAAGAGGGATGGCACGGGAGCAAGGTGCTGCTACTTGCCAGAGGCCTTACGTGGGAACAGGCCTGGCAAGCTGCCTTTCAATACTGGACACACTGCCAGATCAGATTGTGATCCCCCCGGCAAGTATCCCCCTCACTGGGAGCTAAATGCAGGCGGGGGGTAGGCAATGCCGAACGGGGGCGCAGAGCTGGGAAGCGAAGCAGGCAGCCCAGCCTGGAGCGCAAGGATACCTTGGGCGCACGGCACACACATCGTGACACTGTTACTCACAGGGGATACCTCACACATGGAACACAGCCGGGATTGCCCCGAAGGACCCCCAAGCACGCTATCCCCAGAAGCCTCCATATGGCGATTAACACAGGTGCAACAGGCCAGCACAGGGTAAAGGCTAATAAGAGCCATCCGGGATGCTCCCCAAGGGATGCCCCCAGAAGCCAGTAAGGGAAGATGAGGGATGGTAAGGGGTAGGACCAGGAGAAACCACAACCCACAGTTGTCCCGCCTAAGACATAAGTAAAGACACATAAGCATCCCGCAGCACATTCCCCAAGGAACCAAAAACCTTGGCTTGGCTTTTGGAAGCAGGCCGTGCCATGCAATAGGAAAAGCAGGCCAATTTAACCAATTATCTGGACAGATCCTAGTAAAGAGCGCTTTGCTTCACTTGCCTGTAAATGTTTGGGGGGTGGCCCCATAAAGCCTTTTTCTCCCACTAAATTACCCTACAAAAAAGGGCTGCTTGAAGCAGTTAAAAGCAGCTTCAAACTTTATAAAATAAAGAACTGGTTTGGACCTTGATTCCATGGAGTCTCGATCCCATGGCACATGCACAGGCCTCTTGCAGCATCCTATGCGCATTGGTGGAGGACGCAGGGGATGCAGAGGTGCTCAGCCATGAACCCCAGCCCTGGGATTCTTATTTGCCGGGCTTGGGGAGTACAACGACTCAAAGGCCTGTGCATGTGCAGTGAAATTGTAGTAAACCTGGGTTGCCTCCTAGAACATTAAATAGCCCAAATCTGGAATGTTTTTACGTCGGGGCCTGGCCACATGGGTTTTGGTCCTAACTTGACTCACTGCCGATTTCTGGTTTCAGTCCCATTTAACTTACCTGTTTTGGCAAGCGGTACTCATTTTATTTCACAAGTCAGAACTGAGATCCCATTATGCCTAATGACACAGAAATCCGAGCCAATGAGAAACATTCTCATTGGATAAACTTCTGGAGCTAGAGATGCTGAAGAAAAAAGAGCACCACAAACACAGGTAAGGAAAGGGGATTGAATCGGCCCTTTGTTCAATATAGGGCAATGGTTAGGGTGGGGTCTGCAGTTACCACACCCAGCTAGACTCCAGGCATGTGAAATGGTCTTAGTCCTTTTTAGACACCACTTAGCTAGATGAGAGTTCATTTCAGATTACACCCCCCAAAACCATCTGCTACATAATAAAAAGAGATCTATGAAAAGCAACAACTTTTGAATTTGACAAAATATCACACATTTAATGGTGTGTAAAACACCAATTTCAGTATTGCCTGTAAACCTTCTCAGAATATTTACATTCTTACATGATTACATCATCATCATCATCCATTTGTTAAAAAAAAAATAAAACAACAACCAAAATTGAAAAAGCGTCAAACCATTAAAACGTTTTTTTATACGGCAAAAAATGGTCCATTAATAAAAATTCATATAATGATGCTCAATGGCTGACAAATGACATACACACCCGGCATTAAACAAATCCAAGCAGCTTTCTTTTACTGGAGAGAAGAATCGGGGTGAGGTTTTAAATGTACCATCCTATTTTTATGGGAGGGTGCTTTGTTTTTTTTTTTTTTAAACTTCCTGGCCTGTCCCCTGAGTCATCCTGTGCTGTGATAACTCTGTGCGGATGCTTTTACCCATCAAGCAACACGTCGGGCAGATAGAGCTTATAATGGTGCTGCTGCCTACAAGTAAAATGGTACACTCGTAGCCCTGTCACTCCTGGATTTTATTCTTGGCATTAGAAGGGAACCACAAGTTTGGTGGGATGTATAAGTGACCCCTCCTCATCATCCAATATGTTTTCTGGGTGTTTAACTATTGACAATTTTGCAATACAGCTCTTTTAAAAGGAAAAAGGTCCAAAAGTGGACAGAGAGATTAGGTTTCCTTTTATTCAACAAGCCTGTAACTTTAGAGGATCAGTAATGGGATTTAATAATAATAAAAAAAAAAAATAAAAAAAAAAAAAAAACGTCCCCCGATTGGCCGCAGTGCTCACGTGGGCCAGTATGAAAGACAGCCCCATGTGACCAAAGGCGGCCAAATGGTGGACCGCATTTCGGACGAGGATCAAGGTTCATGGAAGGATTTCTGGGTGTTGTGGGGGGCATAGCATGGGGGGGGTTCCAGCAATTGTGATCCCCTTCAGAGCCTGTAATGGCTGAGACCCTATACCCATTGGCTAGGAAATTGGTGTGCAACCACTTTGACTGCCCTATGGCACACACTGTCTCCAGCACAGTGTATTATTGCAGGCAGATAAAAACTTGGTCTAGGCAAGTATAAAACATCTTAGGCTGGGTTCACACTGCTGGGATTGCGCTTCGATTGCGGGGCGATTATGCTCACCCGTGCAAGTAATTGTCTATAATGTAAGCCTAGGGGATTTTTCATTGCGCCGCAAAAGGTTGACCTGCAGTGTTTTCTGAGTAAAAAGATTGCTATTATATTCAATTGTAAGTTGAGATATCCATTTCTTGGAAATCATCATGGTATAGCAACGCCATAGTGAGAACCCAGCCTACATCTGATCCAATCCAGACCCTGAGGAATCAGAACCACAGGTCATACAGTAACCCTTCATAATAGCGCTCAAATGCATCAGCATCATCGGTTTCCTTTAAGCTTTTTTGACAATTTTTGAGGGTTGTAACTAAAGTTAAAACATAAAAGCATAAATATAAAATTAATTATTCCACTGTACAGTCCCCAGCTTATCCCTATAAAAATAGCAGTCCGTGTCTGCGAGATTTAGTCCTGGGGTTTAATGAAGGCTTTCCTCCCTTTCCTGATTTTGAGGTTACAATTCTCATCTTCTGCGGCTTCTTCTTCTTCCTGAATGGCCTTGTGGGCTCTCTTCTTGGCAAACTTCTTTTTGATGGTGCCTACTAAAGATTCGTACCTGCAAAAAAAAAAATATATATATAATTAGTATGTTAGAAAATATTATTCAATGTTAGAAAATATTATTCAATGTTAGAAAATATTATTTTACAGAAAGAGTAGTAGATGCTTGGAACAAACTTCCAGCAGAGGTAGTTGAAAAATCAACAGTCACTGAATTTAAACATGCCTCGGATAAGCACACATCTATCCTAAGATACAGAGAACATACAGTATACACATAAGATACAGAGAACATACAGTATACACATAAGATACAGAGAACATACAGTATACACATAAGATACAGAGAACATACAGTATACACATAAGATACAGAGAACATACAGTATACACATAAGATACAGAGAACATACAGTATACACATAAGATACAGAGAACATACAGTATACACATAAGATACAGAGAACATACAGTATACACATAAGATACAGAGAACATACAGTATACACATAAGATACAGAGAACATACAGTATACACATAAGATACAGAGAACATACAGTATATACACATAAGATACAGAGAACATACAGTATACACATAAGATACAGAGAACATACAGTATACACATAAGATACAGAGAACATACAGTATACACATAAGATACAGAGAACATACAGTGTACACATAAGATAGAGAACATACAGTATACACATAAGATACAGAGAACATACAGTATACACATAAGATACACCTAAGATACAGAGAACATACAGTATACACCTAAGATACAGAGAACATACAGTATACACCTAAGATACAGAGAACATACAGTATACACCTAAGATACAGAGAACATACAGTATACACCTAAGATACAGAGTACATACAGTATACACCTAAGATACAGAGAAC
This sequence comes from Gastrophryne carolinensis, assembly GCA_027917425.1. Classification (NCBI taxonomy): domain Eukaryota; kingdom Metazoa; phylum Chordata; class Amphibia; order Anura; family Microhylidae; genus Gastrophryne; species Gastrophryne carolinensis. The sequence goes on from CM051241.1 coordinate 196,164,659, forward strand.
ATACAGTATACACCTAAGATACAGAGTACATACAGTATACACCTAAGATACAGAGTACATACAGTATACACCTAAGATACAGAGTACATACAGTATACACCTAAGATACAGAGAACATACAGTATACACATAAGATACAGAGAACATACAGTATACACAAGATACAGAGAACATACAGTATACACATAAGATACAGAGAACATACAGTATACACATAAGATACAGAGAACATACAGTATATACACATAAGATACAGAGAACATACAGTATACACATAAGATACAGAGAACATACAGTATATACACATAAGATACACATAAGATACAGAGAACATACAGTATACACATGAGATACAGAGAACATACAGTATACACATAAGATACAGAGAACATACAGTATACACATAAGATACAGAGAACATACAGTATACACATAAGATACACATAAGATACAGAGAACATACAGTATACACATAAGATACAGAGAACATACAGTATATACACCTAAGATACAGAGTACATACAGTATACACAAGATACAGAGTACATACAGTATACACAAGATACAGAGTACATACAGTATACACAAGATACAGAGAACATACAGTATACACAAGATACAGAGAACATACAGTATACACAAGATACAGAGAACATACAGTATACACCTAAGATACAGAGAACATACAGTATACACCTAAGATACAGAGAACATACAGTATACACCTAAGATACAGAGAACATACAGTATACACCTAAGATACAGAGAACATACAGTATACACCTAAGATACAGAGAACATACAGTATACACCTAAGATACAGAGAACATACAGTATACACCTAAGATACAGAGAACATACAGTATACACATAAGATAGAGAACATACAGTATACACATAAGATAGAGAGAACATACAGTATACACATAAGATACAGAGAACATACAGTATATACACATAAGATAAAGAGAACATACAGTATACACATAAGATACAGAGAACATACAGTATACACATAAGATACAGAGAACATACAGTATACACATAAGATAAAGAGAACATACAGTATACACATAAGATACAGAGAACATACAGTATACACAAGATACAGAGAACATACAGTATACACATAAGATACAGAGAACATACAGTATACACATAAGGGCAGACTAGATGGACCGTATGGTCTCCTTCTGCTGTCAACCTTCTATGTTTCTATGTTTCCTTCTATGTTTCTATGTGCAGAAGCATGTAAATTGGGATGGCACAGCCGTCCCTGAGTGAGCAGGTCTGGATCCTTGGGCACTGCACGATGTCTGCGAACCACACCCATCTTGGTCAACAGGGGGCCACCAGAATGGTTGGCACCCCTTCCTGGGCTATCTTGCGCAGCACCCTGCCCAGGAGAGGAAACGGAGGGAACACATAGAGAAGCCGAAACCCCGTCCAAGGCATCGCTAGCGCATCCGTGGCGAGAGCCAGAGGGTCCTGTGACAGAGAGACAAAGAATGGAAGCTTGTGATTGTGACAGGACGCAAACAGGTCCACATCCGGCAGACCCAAGCGGTGCCTCCAGGTTTTCCACAGGATGTAAACTTCCGAGATGCAGGGGACATTCTCTTCCGCCCAAGAGACACTTCCTTGAGGGCTCGCTTGCTCCGAGTCCCTCCCTGATGATTGATGTAGGCAACCGCCGTCTGGTTGTCCGAGCGTATCTGAACAGCCCGACCCCGAAGGTGCGGGGTCAACAGGGAGAGAACCAACCTTATCGCCCACAGTTTTAGAATGTTGATGGGAGTATGGGCGTCCTGGGGGCCCCACCGACCCTGGAATTTCAGAGACTTCCAAAAGCCCCCCCCAACCTGACAGACTGGCATCTGTGGTGACCCCCCAACACGGGCGAAGAAAGGTCCTGCCCACTAGAAGGTTCCTTGAGTCAAGCCACAACGAGAGAGACTGTCTGGCCAGAGGGGACAGAGCAAATTCCCGATCCAGGGACACAGGGTCCCGATCCCACACTGACAAGAGGTGCAACTGAAGAGGTCTCATGTGAAACTGAGCAAAGGGGACCGCCTCGAAGCAGGACACCATCAGGCCCCGAATGGAGGGATGAGGACAAGAAAGTAGAAACCGTGCCTGCGCCTGCAGGCTCTCCACCATCTGCTGAGGCAGGAATACCTTGACCTGAGATGTATCCAGAGTCCTGCCCAGAAAGGACCTCACCAAGGACGGAGTCAGTGAAGACTTGGGATGGTTGATCACCCAGCCGAAGGACTCGAGTGTGGAAACCACCACCTGGGTATCTGGCTCGGCTTGATGGAAGGACTGAGACACAATCAGAATATCGTCCAGATAAGGGAGGATGCGTATGCCCTGAGAACTCAGAGCCATCACACCCGCCAGCACCTTGGTGAACACCCGAGGAGCCTAGGTGATACCGAACGGTAAGGCCACAAATTGGTAATGCTGATCCTCCAGAACGAACCTGAGAAATCTCTGATGACCTGGAAAGATTGGTACATGAAGGTAAGCATCCTTGATGTCCACTGAAGTCATGAAGTCGTCCGGGCGCAGGGTACTGACCGCCGAGCGCAGAGTCTCCATGCGAAAATGCTTGAACCTGACAAACTTGTTGAGGCGTTTCAAATCCAGGATGGGTCTCAAGGATCCATTTTTGGAGTAGAACCCTTGACCCCTTTCCTGGGAAGGCACCGGGCAGATGACTCCTGATTCCAGCAGACAATGAACCGCAAAGCGCAAACCCTGAACTGACAGAGGGTTCTGAGACATCCGGGATCTGATTAATCTTGGGGGGGGGGGGGGGGGGGCAGGCTGCAAACTATCTTGTAAACGGAGAACACCACCTCCTGAATTCACCGGTCTGAGACGCGCAGCCTCCAGATGTGAGCAAAGAGCCGAAGCCGTCCCCCCACCCAGATGGGTGAGGGCGCCTCCTCATGCCTGAGGGGACTTAGGGGAAGGTTTGGACTTGGGACCCCATGAAAGACCGGGGCGTCCATGGCCTCTACCCCCGCCCCAAGAGTCTCTACGTGTCCCCGCAAACGGTGTACCCCAGCCAGCCCTGGGAGCACGGAAGGAGGGGAGAGAAGGACCGGCCCTCCGAAAGGGCCGCGGCTGCCTCTTTCGTTGAGGCAGCCTACCATCCTTGGTAAACAGATCCAGATGCTCACCGAAGAGCCGCAGCCCAGTAAAAGGGAAGCCAGTGAGAGCTTTCTTAGCGGCATTATCAGCCGCCCACTGACGCAGCCAAACGGAGTGGCGTATAGCCACCAAAAGGGCAGAAGTCCTACCACACATCCTGACCACATCATCCATAGCAGAAAGAATAAATGCCACAAAATCATAGCAAAGCAGGAGGGATCTATAATCCTCCCTCCTATTGGCAGCCGTGGCATTATCCAGAAGGCACTTGAGCAGCCCTTTAATAGCAACAGCCGTAATGGCAGCAGCGCACACCAGGCGCAGCGCAGTCCCTGCACAAGCAAATGCGAGACAGGCTAGCTCCACACGCCGGTCCTCACCATCCCTCAGGATAGAAGTATCAGGGGAATGCACGACCGAGGTATTGGACAACCCGAGCACGGGAGCATCCACCTCAGGGGGAGACGACCAGCGCATAACCACATCAGCAGGGAAGGGATACCTCCTGTCCCAACTCTTGGGCACCGCGGGCAATCTGCTAGGACGTTCCCACTCCTTAAGCACCAAATTATTAAAGTGGTTTTGCTCAGGGAACCCCAAGCATTGTTTAACAGTGTGAAAGAGCTCACCCTGCTGTCTTTTAGCCGCCGCAGGAGGGGTAATACATAAAACTTCAAAAATGTGAGCCAACAGCCTATCAGTGTCCTCGGGAGACCATGGATCTTCTCCAGAAGGAGACCCAGTACCACCATAAACCTCCTGCTGGTCTTCATAGGATTTTGAATCGGAAAGAAGTTCTCCCTCTTCTAAGGAGTAATGGCCAGACAGGAAAAAGGGAAACAGCGGGAGCTAGATGCCGCTTCTTGCCAGAAGCCTTACGGGGGGCAGGCCCAGTAATATGCCTTTCAAGGCTGGCCACCTGCATAGCCAAATCATAATGCGACTCCCCGCTAGCATGTCCCCCACTAGGGGTCAAATGCAGGCGTGGGGGGTAGGTGATGTAGAAGGGGGCGCAGAGCTGGGGAGCGTAGCATGCAACCCAGACTGCAGCGCAAGTACCTTTTGGGTGCAGGACAAACACACCTGGACACCATCACTCAGAGGGGATACCCCACACGCGGCACACAGCTGGGCTTGTCCCAAAGGAACCCCAAGTACATTATCCCTGGAACCCTCCATATGGTGATTAATACAGGCGCAAACGGCCAGTACAGGGTTAAGGCTAACAGGAGCCACCCGGGATGCCCCCCCCCCCCCCAGGAATGCCCAGAAGCCCGCTAGGGAAGGTGGGAGAGAACTAGGGCAGGGCCAGGAGAGCCACAGCAGACCAGCCAGCATGGGGCAAGCAGTCAGCAGACCAGCCAGCATGGGGCAAGCAGTCAGCAGTCCAATTCACCACTTTGCCTGGAATGTCCCTTTACGTGGAACAAAGCCCGTGAATTTTCACTATGCAGGGTTCTGTTCCTTCTCCCTGGGGGATCTTTATTTGGGATGCCCTGCTGTGTGCAATCCCCCCAGATTGCACCTCTCTGGTGATCCCACAGGGCATGCGCGGGCTGCCGGACAATCATGGGATCATGCACTATTTAGCCTTTACAATAAGTAAAAGCTGAAGCAAGCTGCTCCCCAGTGTGAGCCATTCAGAAATGCCTGGCACGGGTACACACCTCAGGTGAGCAAGGATGCAGCTGTGGCTCGCACATGCACCATGGTATTGCCCTGATGTGAGGGAAACCAGGTTGCTCCGCATTCAAAAGGGACCAATCGCCTGTTACATAAAACTTAAAGTGGACCAAAATCTTAGGTTTTTGGCTCTGGAGTATTTTAGATTTGGTCCGAATACCACCACGCATTTGTGGGCCGCCTGCTGCACTCCCATGCCAGGCTGGCGCTGGCGCCCACATCCGGAGGGGGAGTGGCCATGTATACCACAGAGCGCTGATTGCACAAGAACCTACCAGCAGGGCGAGTGTACTAGGAAAACCAGGGGTTTCCCACATGGAAAAGGAGGTATATGGGGGGGGGGGGGGTCATTAAGGGTTGTGGCCCTCTTAATAGATCCTAAGATTGATTTATACCTCCAGGAATTTGGGACAGCTTCAGGATATAACGGGTGGAATTCCTGGGTTTGGTTCGCTGCCCCATCTTCACGATAAAGATAAATGTCGGATCTCCCTGGCTTGTTTCTTCTCATTATGCCTTTCTCCCAATATGCTAAATAGCCGACATACAGCCGCACCCCACAGCCTTGAAGATTTCCCGGGAAGATGGATTGCGGAGTTAATGGATTCCGCAGAGTATGTATATGTATTAATGACGCGTCGCTCCCCATTTCCTGAGCGACCAGCGGGAAGATGAATCTTACCTGCGAGCCATTTCCTCGTCTGACACGTCGGCATCCATTTTACTTTCCTCAAGGTCCTCTTCTTCCTCCGCCGTCTTCGCATTCATCTGCACCATGAGCTTCTAAGAATTAAAAAAAAAAAAAAAGTCAGGGGTCAGCAGAAGAGAGAGCTCCACTTTAAAGCAGGCCAAAACCCATGTGCTCTGTAGTGTAAGATTGCAGGACCGGATCCTACATAGAAACATAGAAGGTTGACGGCAGCAGGAGACCATACGGTCCATCTAGTCTGCCCTTATGTGTATACTGTATGTTCTCTGTATCTTATGTGTATACTGTATGTTCTCTGTATCTTATGTATATACTGTATGTTCTCTGTATCTTATGTATATACTGTATGTTATCTGTATCTTATGTGTATACTGTATGTTATCTGTATCTTATGTGTATACTGTATGTTCTCTGTATCTTATGTGTATACTGTATGTTCTCTGTATCTTATGTGTATACTGTATGTTCTCTGTATCTTATGTGTATACTGTATGTTCTCTGTATCTTATGTGTATACTGTATGTTCTCTGTATCTTATGTATATACTGTATGTTCTCTGTATCTTATGTATGTACTGTATGTTCTCTGTATCTTATGTATGTACTGTATGTTCTCTGTATCTTATGTGTATACTGTATGTTCTCTGTATCTTATGTGTATACTGTATGTTCTCTGTATCTTATGTGTATACTGTATGTTCTCTGTATCTTATGTGTATACTGTATGTTCTCTGTATCTTATGTGTATACTGTATGTTCTCTGTATCTTATGTGTATACTGTATGTTCTCTGTATCTTATGTGTATACTGTATGTTCTCTGTATCTTATGTGTATACTGTATGTTCTCTGTATCTTATGTATATACTGTATGTTCTCTGTATCTTGTGTATACTGTATGTTCTCTGTATCGTATGTGTATAGTGTATGTTCTCTGTATCGTATGTATATACTGTATGTTCTCTGTATCGTATGTGTATACTGTATGTTCTCTGTATCTTATGTGTATACTGTATGTTCTCTGTATCTTATGTGTATACTGTATGTTCTCTGTATCTTATGTGTATATACTGTATGTTCTCTGTATCTTATGTGTATATACTGTATGTTCTCTGTATCTTATGTGTATACTGTATGTTCTCTGTATCTTATGTGTATACTGTATGTTCTCTGTATCTTATGTATATACTGTATGTTCTCTGTATCTTATGTATATACTGTATGTTCTCTGTATCTTATGTGTATACTGTATGTTCTCTGTATCTTATGTGTATACTGTATGTTCTCTGTATCTTATGTGTATACTGTATGTTCTCTGTATCTTGTGTATACTGTATGTTCTCTGTATCGTATGTATATACTGTATGTTCTCTGTATCTTGTGTATACTGTATGTTCTCTGTATCGTATGTGTATACTGTATGTTCTCTGTATCGTATGTGTATACTGTATGTTCTCTGTATCGTATGTATATACTGTATGTTCTCTGTATCTTGTGTATACTGTATGTTCTCTGTATCTTGTGTATACTGTATGTTCTCTGTATCTTGTGTATACTGTATGTTCTCTGTATCTTATGTGTATACTGTATGTTCTCTGTATCTTATGTGTATACTGTATGTTCTCTGTATCTTATGTGTATACTGTATGTTCTCTGTATCTTATGTGTATACTGTATGTTCTCTGTATCTTATGTATATACTGTATGTTCTCTGTATCTTATGTGTATACTGTATGTTCTCTGTATCTTATGTGTATACTGTATGTGCTCTGTATCTTATGTGTATACTGTATGTTCTCTGTATCTTATGTGTATACTGTATGTTCTCTGTATCTTATGTGTATACTGTATGTTCTCTGTATCTTATGTGTATACTGTATGTTCTCTGTATCTTATGTGTATACTGTATGTTCTCTGTATCTTATGTATATACTGTATGTTCTCTGTATCTTATGTGTATACTGTATGTTCTCTTTATCTTAGGATAGATGTGTGCTTATCCCAGGCATGTTTAAATTCAGTGACTGTTGATTTTTCAACTACCTCTGCTGGAAGTTTGCTCCAAGCATCTACTACTCTTTCTGTAAAATAATATTTTCTAACATTGCTCCTGATCTTCCCCCCGACTAGCTTCAGGTTGGGCCCCTTGTTCTATCATTAAGTTTCATCTTAAAAACACTTCCCTCCTGAACCTTATTCCCTCCTGTCACATATATAAAGGTCTCCATCATGTCCCCCTCTCCCTTCTTTCCTCCAGACTGTACAGATTAAGTTCTTTAAGTCTCTCCTGATAAGTTTTAGGTTTAAGTCCTTCCACCATTTTTGTTGCCGCCTTTGGACACGTTCTATTTGAATAATGTATTTTTGCAGGGGAGGTCTCCAGAACTGCACACAGTATTCTAGCTGTGGCCTCACCAGGGCTCTATACAGCGGCATCACAACCTCCCTCTTCCTACTGGTGATGCCTCGAGCTATGCAGCCGAGCATCCTGCTTGCTTTTCCCACTGCCTGGCTACACTGTCCACTCATCTTGCAGCTATCAGTAATCAGTACCCCTAAATCTCTCTCCTCCGAGGTCCTGGATAACACAGTGCTGCCCATACGGTGCTCAGAGCAGGGATTCCTTCTACCCAAGTGCAGGATTTTACATTTAGAGACATTAAACTCTAGTTTCCACAGTTTTGACCATCTATCCAGTAAAGCTAAATCATTTTCCATGTTGCAGACACCTCCCGGAATATCCACCCTATTACTAACCTTTGTATCATCAGCAAACAGACAAACTTTTCCTACCAAGCCTTCTCCTATGTCACTTACAAATACATTAAAAAGAATGGGGCCCAGGACAGAGCCTTGCGGCACACCACTTGTAACTCGCCTTTGTTCAGATTGCACACCATTTACAACAACGCTCTGATACCGATCCCTCAGCCAACTGGAAATCCACTGAACTATCCAGGGATTGAGTCCTACCTTCAATAACTTATCTATGAGCTCCTTATGTGGTACAGTGTCAAAGGCTTTGCTAAAATCCAGATAGGCGATATCCACAGCACCAACTTCATCTAACACTTTAGTGACATTGTCAAAGAAATCAATAGGATCCTACCAAAACGGGATGCCAGACCAATGCCCAGGATGCCCAGCCACCAGCTCTTACAAAGGGTGCAGAGGGTGGCAGCATACAGGGACAAGAAAGGGGAGACAAAGTGCTCACAGATCCTCAGGCCACTAGTGTATTCCCCATAATGCCCCAGGATACTCCTATGGATGGAGAGTGAAAAAAAACATTGCTTACCTCCCCAGGTGAGATTACATCACACATCCTGAATCAGACACACCACACCAGCATATGCTCAGCAGACTAAAGATTCTCTAGTGCTTACCTCAACCTCGGGGTTAAATCCCTTAAAAGACATTCGACCATACAGGAAGTCTACACAGGGAAGGAGGCTTCGTTCTTCAATAATATAATTTCTTAAAACAAAAAAAAGAAAAATAATTCACGTTAGACATGCTGATAACGGTGTTTCTTTAAACCGGACCTTCAGTGTGATTTAATGAAAAGCCCAAACTCTTAAAAAACGGTTCCCCAGCATCTAAAATTAATAGATTTTACGTTTTTAGTCACTAACTTATTCTTTCCCCCACTGGGCTGCAACTCTGTTCAGGAGTTTAGGATACGGGCGCCGCCATCTTGACTCAGAAGCATCACACTTACTGAGGAGAGGAGAGTGGGATAAGGTACAGGGGGGCGGGTTATAGCTGTGCTTTGCTCAGACAGAGCAGAGCTGGGGTCAGGTAAAGGTCAGCAGTCCCAGAATGCAGAGCAGCACAGTCAGGAGGCACTTCCTGTTTGCAGGCTGCCTGATAACATGGCGGCTTCCGTAAGCCGCCATCTTGGATGTTTAAAGGCTCATAACATGCAGTAGATGCAGGTAGGATGATTTTTAACGTGGACAATCTGTATGTACAGGGTGTGGGAAACATATAAGATAGACTCTTATTCAGAGTGAAGGTCCGGATTAATGTGAGCAATCTGTATGTACAGGGTGTGGGAAACATATAAGATAGACTGTTATTCAGGGTGAGGGTCCGCTTTAAGTCCTTCAGGATGGTCATGGAGAGATGATACACAAACTGGGGCAGGTTTAACCCTTCTAGTGCCAGCTATGCGAGTCTCACGTAGCAGCCTCTCCTACCGTTAAGTGCCAGCTACACAAGAAGTATAACATTTAAAAACTCAACCAAGACCCCTTGTTGGATCGGGCCCAAAATAGCACCCCCGCTTCGGCCACTACTGCAGTTAACTGTAAAAAAAAAAATTAAAAAAATGATCCGACATTTACTCACCTGTGGTCGCGATCCCCGACGATATATATGGCGTTACCTCGCATCCGCCCCGCGAAGCTCAGCTGCTCCGGGTGTTCAGAGGAGGAAGGTTGGAGGGTCGAGAGGGCTGTGATTTCTCGCCCCCCCCTCCACCGATCACCCGGAAGCTGCCATCAGAGCATCGTGATCGCTGGGGGACAGGAGAGAATTGGAGGAGAGTAGAAAAAAAAAAAAAAAAATAATAATGTGTATGTGTGTATTTTTACTGTTAACCCCTTGTGAACTGGTAAGAGATCCATGAGACCCCTATACCAGTTCAAAATGCAGGGTGCTGGCAAGTCACCTGCAGCTAGCAGGTGATTTGCCATTAACCCCCGGCTCCCCAATGACCTGTCTCCCCAAAGAAAAAAGAAATACATTTTTTTTCTTTTTTTATACTTCACTGGTTGTGAACTGGTAAGGGATCCATGAGATCCATATACCAGTTCACAAGGCTGGGCATCTGCAGCTAGCGGGTGACTTGGCATTAAACCACCGGCACCCCAATTACCTGCCTCCCCAAAGGCCTGGGGGGGGGGGCAGAAGGGCCCAGGCCCACAGAAGCTATGTGGGCTTGTAGCTGGCAGGGCGGGGGGCACCAAAGCTGGCCCTGTTCTACAAGCCCTGCATAGCTGGTCCCAGGTTGGTTATGCTGGGTAGGGGGGACCCCATGTAATTTTTGGGGGGATTTTTAAGGGGGGCCCATATCCTGGAGTTGCAGCCCAGTGGGGGAAAGAATAATAAGGGACTTAAAACTTAATTATATTCATTTTAGATGCTGGGGAATAGGTTTTTTAAGGGTTTGTGCTTTTCATTAAACGATGCTGAAGGTCCGGGATGACTTTTATAATGCCTTTCACAAGGTGTAAGCTGCCCATATCATAGGCACCAATTCAACCCCATAATACCAGAGATGCAGCCTTTGAGTGGTGTGCTGATGAGCAGAGCGGCCCGTCTCTTCATCTTAACACATTTTGCCTTAGGCCATTTTAAACGGGCTTTGGCTCAGCGGGCTGGTGGTGTTCCCCTCTGTGGGGCATCCAAAGGTGTGATGTCCTGCTATTTTATATCTAACTTTTCCAGAGATCCAACAGTGCATAAGCATGCCCTGCATCCCTCTGGCTTATGTGCTCACCAACGCCAATATGCGTAGTGGAGGGGGGGGGTATCGATTTGGTGGCATCACCAATCTGGGTCCCCCTCCAGACATGAGCAGCAGTCCTGCACCACCCTCTTAAAAGGACTTCTATAAAGAGGAACTAAATGCAACCACCTGATTGGCTACCAAGCCCTTGCTTGCTTTACTGAGTTTCCTTTAGTCCCTCTTTAGCCATACCTCAAGCAATAGGAGATATACTTCATTGCAGTAAGCAGCCATTTCTTGCCCCCCGCCCCCAAATCACCCTATAACAGGCAGTGTGCAGAACCCCCCTCCCCCCCCCATAACAGGCAGTGTGCAGAATCTACCCCCAATCCCCCCATAACAGGCAGTGTGCAGAATCTACCCCCAATCCCCCCATAACAGGCAGTGTGCAGAATCTACCCCCAATCCCCCCTTAACAGGCAGTGTGCAGAATCTACCCCCAATAACCCCATAACAGGCAATATGCAGAACCCCCCCCAATCACCTCATAGCAGACAGTGTGCAGAATCTACCCCCAATCACCCCATAACAGGCAGTGTGCAGAATCTACCCCCAATCACCCCATAACAGGCAGTGTGCAGAATCTACCCCCAATCACCCCATAACAGGCAATATGCAGAACCCCCCCCAATCACCCCATAACAGGCAATATGCAGAACCCCCCCAATCACCTCATAGCAGACAGTAAGCAAAATCCCAATCACCCCATAAAAGGAAGTGTGCAGAATCCCCCACCCGATAACACTGAAACTGACAGATATCAGTTACCCTGCTTGCCATTCCTCTACTATCTGGTGGCAGTTTCTTAAGAAGCACTAGCTCTCCCCGCCTCCCCCAGAGTATATCTTATGGAGTGAAGAGTATGGTATACACTGAAGGTTCGTTTCAAATCTATAGAATTTTAGTTCTTTTACTTTGGATCTTAGTCCTCCTAATCGCCAGACCAGACCTACACCTTTGACATCGTCAGTACCCTTCTTCAGCTGATGCCATGTGATGGATTTGTTGCTATCTAGAAAACGTACAGGACAGGGCGTGAGAACCCAAACTGATGGAAGCCCTGTTCACAGCTACAGTAAGTCTAGTGCAAGGCCCCGTTAGGAAACCAGTGATTGCGACTTCCCTGGAGCCAGCCTTACTCTTTCTCCTTCAGCTCAGGCAGGTCCAGGAACCAGTGCTCATCACTGATGATCTTCTTCTCATCCTCTTCCAGCTGCTTCTTCGTTTCTGGGTCAAGGCTCCGCTGCATAAACTGTAGAAAAACACAAGCTTTAATGGCAGCCCTTCAAAAAAAAAAAAAAAAAAAAAAAAAAACACAGGAGGACCTTGGGAGCATCTCTGTACTCCTCTCCCATATAGATCACAGACTTCTCCAAAGCTCTTTGACCCACCCAGGGTGGATTTGATTTAAATCTAACTGATTTAAATCACGATTTAAATCACTAGTCAGTAAGGCTTGATTTAAATCAGTGATTTAAATCAAAGTTTCTACCTAAACTAGTTCTTGCTATTTTAACATGCAAGTAGATGAAGATTTTTAGAATCACTTTTTATATTACTTTTTTCTCCCCAGTTTAATGGGTTAATCATTCATATTTGGACACCGCTGTTCTGTTGTACTTAGGAAGGAGAAAAATAATCCTGACCTTAATAACAATTTAAATAGATTTATTCAACTGAAACAATAACAACATTACAGCATAAGTTATTTGCTTAAACAAACATCCATGTTTTGTTAACTAATTTGGCTAAACAAAATATATATATATTTTAAGAAACTTATGCCCTTATTCATCAAGCGATAGCGCCAGGTAGTGTCTGACGAGCGCCAGGTAGCGGCAGCTAACGGCGACTACCGACTCAAGTACGCCCGGCGGCGGTCACAATGACGCATTTATCAAGCAAAATGAGGCTAGCGCCGGCGAGAGCGACGGCTAGCGCGGCATTCATCATGAAGCCGCCTGGACCGAACAGCGCCGCTGCAAATTCCCTCACAGCGCCAAGTATGAGCTGTCGCTCCCTGGCGATGTCCAATGCATTTCAATGGAGCAATCTATAATTAATCATAATTAATTGGTATTATTTTTTATTTTTTTTTTTTTTAATGTCAAAAAATCGGAGACCACTTCTGCAATGTTAGGATTTATTTTTAAGTAAAAAAAAAAAAAAAAAAATTTGTGCAGAATTGATCTAACAGGTCTGAGATTAATGTATTCATATTACAAAATGATTCTAAAAACATGTATAATGTTACATACAAAAAATATGGTTGTTTAGGGGTTAAAAACTAGTTAATACACATCGCCGCCAGCGCTCTGGGGTTTAAACAAGGAATGGACAGCGACAGCACATTCGGAGCGTGATTTGTTGATGAATATGAAGCAAGCCGTTTGCTCTGGCCAATCGTTGTCAGGCGCTCACATACAACGCTGGACCTGTGAAACAGCGACCCCCCAGCCAGTATTCAACATTACCGCACACCGACTGAGTCGCTGTCATCAAGCTAATGCCGGCCAAGCACAGCGAATACTGGCTGGCGCTGAAAAAATCACGCTACAGTCGCTCATCTGTCGCTACCTGGCGCTATTAATGAATCGGCCTCCCCGACTGTCAGCCCAGCCGACACATGAAAAACGTAAATCCTACTGTCCCTGCTGTCCTCTGTAGCTCACTAGTCATAGGTTTGTAGAACAATAGGATTAAGGTCTTTTTCTCAACTCTGTTCATGTTGTAACATTTTTGCTGTGAAGAAGAGGCTGGGACCTCTGCGGAGTCCAATTCACTTTTGAGAACTGCGTAAGTAAAGCGAGCGTCTGTGATAATATAGGAGAGAAACTGCCCACTAATCCTACAGAAACCTCTGGAAGAGCATGGCATTGTGAATGTTACACATATACAGCCTTTATTCTACTGAGTTAAACAACTCGGCTTTATCTCATGATGGAAGAACCTTTGGATGGTAAAATATTTTCCTCAAAAAGCAGTTTATTGAAAAAAAAAAATCAGATTTAAATAAAAAAAATCAGTTTTGATTTTTTTTAAAAAAACATTGATTTTTATCCACCCTGGACCCACCCCAAGACCCTCTGATGTAAACAAACACAGACTGCACATCCACTTTCTCTCCTGGTAACCTACTGTCCCAATTGGCATGGGGGGGGGCAGTGCAAGCTTAGCTCTCTAGCGCTCTTCGTTGCTCCAGGGATGCTTCGGCAAAAAGCCAACTTGGCGTATACTCTACTGCAAGGGGAGAGGGGGCAGGTGCTTCATGCTATCCCTCTAGCAGGGCTCATGCCCACGCTGGGCATTTGTGAATGGCCGGCGGGGGCACTTTCCCCGGCAGAGGGTAGAGAGGGGTGCAGCCGTCAGCGCGCTCGGAGCCGCTCGACTCGACGAAGGGACGTCAGCGGATCCGAGCGCGCCGATTGGACGAGCGGCTGCGCATGGCCTGGGGGGAGGTGAATTGGTTTCCGCGATCTGGGGAGTTTCACACAGCAGGACACCCCCCCAGCCAGGTGCCCGGGGGCAAGTCTCCCGCCTCCCCCAGAGAAGTATATCTTATGGAGTGAAGAATATGGTATACACTGAAGGTTCGTTTCAAATCTGTAGAATTTTCGTTCTTTTACTTTGGATCTTAGTCCTCCTAATCGCCAGACCAGACCTACACCTTTGACATCGTCAGTACCCTTCTTCAGCTGATGCCATGTGATGGATTTGTTGCCATCTAGAACAAGTACAGGACGGGGCGTGAGAACCCAAACTGATGGAAGCCCTGTTCACAGCTACAGTAAGTCTAGTGCAAGGCCCCGTTAGGAAACCAGTGATTGCGACTTCACTGGAGCCAGCCTTACTCTTTCTCCTTCAGCTCAGGCAGGTCCAGGAACCAGTGCTCATCACTGATGATCTTCTTCTCATCCTCTTCTAGCTGCTTCTTCGTTTCTGGGTCATTTGTGAATGGCCGGCGGGGGCACTTTCTCCGGTAGAGGGTAGCGAGGGATGCGGCCGTCAGCCCGCTCGGAGCCGCTCGACTCGACGAAGGGACGTCAGCGGATCCGAGCGCGCCGATTGGACGAGCGGCTGCGCATGGCCTGGGGGGAGGTGAATTGGTTTCCGCGATCTGGGGAGTTTCACACAGCGGGACACCCCCCCCATCCAGGTGCCCGGGGGCAAGGACCAAAACACAGGATAGTCAAAATCCTCTAATTTGAATCTTCGAATTTGGGGTGTGCCACCAAAATGAACTTTCCTTTATTGACTGTAGGTCCATTTTAACAAACCCTCCTAAGTGTGGGGTGTGGAATACCGGTGTCACATGAGAGGGCTCTTCCCTCTGATTGGCCCGGTGAGGCGGCCTGTGATTGGCTGGTGTGACGCCTTCCGTCCCTGACGTCACTGCTTCACGCTGGCCGGGGCTCCCGACGGCTGCGGACCGCGCTCCTGTGGTGGGTGAGTTTCCTCTTTATTGCCTATATATTGTTTGTGATTTGGGGCACCCCTATCTATGATTAAGGGCCGTTGACAGACCCGAAACGCGTCAGAGGGCCCCATTTTCTTTCTTCTGCCCGAATCTACTGTGATTTTACTGTTGGAGTTTCTTTGATTATTCTGGAGACATTAATGCTTTTAACGATTTGGAAATAAAGAATTGGATTTTAAGGAGTGCAGATCCACTTTCTTCTGTGCCACGTTGGATTATTGGGGTTTGGGACTACCCCGGATCGTGCACCCTTATCTTGGAGTGCGGAGGCTTCCCCTCCTTTTTCTGCAGCTGGGGTGTGGAATAGGCTGCGCGTACAAGATAAATAAAAGAGGGGGGTTAGCTTATTTGGCAATATCAGGGTCGATATCTGCTCTTGGTAGAGGTCTCCTTTAAATCCAGCTCTCACCTCGGCAGGTGATCCATATAAAGCCCTGCAGGATATAAAGCAGAGCTGTATAGGAGATAAATGTGGCGAGCCCATAAATCGCTAGTGACACGCTCCCTCCATTAGCCTTCCAATTACTCAGGCTCCCATCAGAAGAGGGGGAAAGTCATTTAACCAAATGGGCCATTAAGTGTTGCTGGATGGCTGATAAGTATGGTTATTCACCCTGCAGCGCAGAGTCATCGTAGGCTCTCACCATTGACTACATTCTGCTAAACTGCGGTGTAAGGAGGTGGTGACCCCTCTGCTATGTTATAAGTGGCCCATTAAGAGGTACCTGGCCGCCCACGTTACTCAGGCAGCCTTTTAGTACATGGCAGATAATTGGGGTGCGTCACCTGGTGGAGGAAAGATGCAGGGTTGGGGGTCATTATGCCGCTCTTGTTTAATCTATCGGGTTCCAAAGTGTTCTGTGCAATACATACACTTAACACCGTAATGGGGCACCCTGGTGCTGCTAATGGAAATGAGCCCTGGTAAGTGCAGTGACTGCATAAGCGGAACCTGAACAGTAAAACGCGCTGTGTTGATATTGCTTCTGGAGGCCTGCACATCACCGTGCATGGCCACTCTACCAATCTTTTTTTCTTTCCTTTTCCCAGTACCACTTTCTATTTTCTGATTACTGAGGTATGGCTGCCATCAGGAACTTATGGGCCCCATAGAGAAGCAATGCCTGGCCCCTAGTTTAAACGGAGCCTATGACCACAAGGCAACCAGACTTGCCTCAAAATCCAGACCATATAGGAAAGCTCAAGGGGCCCAATTATTACATTATATGTTATGGGGGGGGGGGGGTTGTACAGACTGGACCTCTATAACCTATATGTGATGGTTGGGGCCTTATCCTGACCTGGACTTCTGTCCCCAAAGCAGCCAGGTTTAGCTTCTTATTCAGGCCATAAGGGAAACTGAAAACCATACTAGGGGCCCAGCAATCACATTATAGGTTATAAAGGGACCAGACACAGTATGAACTCTATAGAGCCAGGCCTCCTCTTTAACCTATATTTGATAGCTGGGCCCCTAGCGTGAATTAAGTCTATAAGACTCTTGGGGGGGGGGGGGAACTGGGTCTACCTCTTAATGACAAATATTTTGAAAGAAGGCGAACAACCAAATTCATCGTTTGCAAAAATGATGGTGGGATTTAATTGTGAAAAAAGAACGCAAGTGCTGTACATATTATCAAGGCATATGCATATAAAGAATTCATGATAACAATATGAAGCAATGAATTGTAACACTACAGTTTGACCGCTAGATGGCGCTTCTGCGAGGTATCAGCCAAAAATGTTCTTAAACCATAAAATGAAGCAGTGCTGAACAAATCCAGTAACTTGTAGTCGGGTAATAGGAACCCATAATATACTACATATACAGTAAAGCCAGGTACATGGTAAGGAGGGGAGTCCAGGTCGGGCTCCAGCAAAAGTCCACAAGTTACCCAGCACTAATTAAGCAAACACAGCGAAAAAGACACAAAGAGACAAAATAGCTTACAGGCAGCGCAGGTGGATGTAATCCCTCAACGTTTCGGCTGGATTAGCCTTTGTCCTTTTGGAACACTTCTGAAGGAGAATTCAGGTTTTCTTCTAAACCAATAAGGATCACTAATGTGACCCCCCTCTAGCGATAAACCTCGCTCTCCCCTGATGGTTAATGTATGTTATAGTCGTAGCATAGTCTGATCTTATCTGTACATGCTGATCTTCCAATGTTCCACAAATTCCATCAAGGCTACCTTACCCATTTTCTTAGGTTCGAGGAGGACTGGCTCAGGGCCTTGGGCTACTTTTCTTGTGCTGCCCAACTCTCGCAATGGGTTACCTAACCCCAAACTGAGGTATCTGTAGTAACCATCTTTCCTTTTGGGGTTCCAGATATAGATTCCCTTGACCGAGCACTGGAACTGTATCTTTCAACACATACCGGGAGCCATTCCAAATGCTCAGGATATGTATATGAAGAGTCATTGAATACAAGTGACATCATCTTGCTGCGGAAAAATGCCAATGTTAACAGTCCTAACACCCACATGGCTTGTCGTATTGAAGATGTTGAACTGGCACAAAGGAATCAACGGCTTCCTGAAGGGCCGAAATCTTTTGAGAAGGCAGAATAAGAGTCTGAAGAAAAGTGTTGACTTCAAACCCCAAATAACTCATTACCTGAGAGGGAACCAGACCTGAACTCTCGAGGCTCAGAACCCAACCGAGCTGAAAATAGCTCCAAGGTGTAATTGAGGCTCTGTAGCAACTTGTCCCTTAAATGGGCAAAAAAGTAGCAGATAGTCTGGATCAGCCAAATACGGATTCCTCTCTGTCTTCGATATGCCAGAGGTTCTGCCAATATCTTTGTAAAAATTCTCGGGCTGAATCCAGCCCGAAGGGAAGCAAAAATTGGAAGTGTAAAAAACCCAGTCCTTTACTGTGAATCTTAAAAACAGGACTAAGCCCAAGGCTCATTGAAACTTGTCAGCAAGCATTCTTCAGATCTATAGAGACCATGAAAAGGCCCTGTGGAAGCATATTTTTCACTGAAAAATCAACTGTATCAACCCAGAGATGATTCCTATAAAATTAAAATGAGTCTCTACTCAAGACTTCCTTCACCAGAAAGACAGTGGCATAAAAACCCATTCCTCGCTGGTGACGGGGAAGTGGGATAATGACTCCCCTGGCCCTGATGTCTAGCAGACTTTCCTGAATGTCTGATCGTTCCTCCAACCTCATGGGTATAGGAGAAACCAGAATTTTGAGGGGTACAAGTAAATTCTAAGTGAACTCATCTTTTATGTCCCTGGAACGAAAGGGCAAATTCAAGGTATTGTCCAACACTGTGAACAAAAACTCTTAGGCCCCAACCCGAGACATGGCGTCATTGTTTCTTGGGTTGGACCGCCCGGTTCCATACAGAGTGAACCTTTAAATCCTCCTTTCCTGCAGAAGAGGTAGAGGAGGAAGGTACCCCGGGTCATCTAGTAGCATCCCTGTATGAAAGGGGTGTCTAAAAGAGGACCTAGGAAGGAACTCCCTTTTAACAGGAGGCCTAGGTCAGGCAGAACACATGTTCCTATCGGCCGCCCTGTCCCCACTTTTTCCAAATCTGCACAAAAAGGAAGTCCTTAAAAGGGCATTGCACAAAGACCCATTTTTGACCCAATGTTCTAGACCAGGTCCTCAACCAGAGAGTCCTGTGCCCGGAATTGGTCACAGCCATACTTTGTGCCTAAAATCTAACCGATTCAGCCATGGCATCTTGTTGCTGACAAAAAAGAATAGGTAAGGCTTTTAATATCTCCCAATTTTTTTAAAGGACACATGCGGAAGCCAAACATTGATCTTAAAGAATTGGATTCTGCTTGCCAAGAGCAGGAAATCCATATTCTTATCTAGGGGATCCCACAGAACCCCAAATCTTCAAAGGCTAACCTTGCGCCTTCGGGAACTTTAGCAAAAGGGGAGCACCCTGTTCTCATTCTTCTAAAATCATATGTTTGAGAACATTATGGAAAGGGAATGGAGATGACCAAACAAGGGACAATCATAGTAGACCCATCAAGCCTAGGGCCCCCGGTAATCTCAGGCGGACTGACCGGGCCTGACCCTGCTCAGCTTCCGAGATCGGACGAGCATTCAGGGTGGTGTGGCCGTAGGTCTATATGGATCTGGGGCCCGGCTCTTTTTCCTGGTTACCTAAACCTTAGGAAATGTTTCTTAAATCTTTCACCATTTCTAACATGGGCCAGATATTACCTATCTTAAAACAGAGTGGATTCTTGTTCCGTACAACCATCTTTTCCATGCAGTATGGACATAGGGGTTTTCTAATATGAATTATACTCACACATAAGGTATCTCGTGCCCTTCTTTAGCAATTTAAATCTCAAAGAAGATATATAGAGATATATATTTATTTTAACTCACCGGGCAGAGTTGTGCCTCCTCGTCCCAGAACCGGCAGCAGGCGGATTAGCTGGTGCTGGATCTTGGTCTGCATTTATTACATCTGTGGATGCTTTTTCCCCTTCTGGTCCGGTATTTCCACAATGCAAAATGTTCTCTGCCTGATCCACCATTTTCTGGTATGAGGCACCAGGGGAATTAGCTTCCTGGATCCTCCTAAATAGGGCAGGAGCGAAATCCCCTTAATTTATTTTAACCCTCTATTTGCTGGAAATCAAGAGGGAGGCCAATAGCAATGAATGGAAAGACACTGGTGCTGTCCCTTTAAGACAAAACACGTGTTTCTTCCCAGGCAGGATTCGCGGAAATCCGTGGAAAAACCTCACGGATTCCGGTGGAAGAAGCAGATTCCCCTCCCCTTCCTTCCAAAAGCAAGTAAGTTCAAACTTCTGTGCGCGCGCGCGCACCCGCTTCGTCCCTGCCTTCCGGAAATGCTGTCGCTGCCATGGAGGAAGAGGAAGGGGAGGGCGTCCCGCCTGTGGAGGAACACGTGATGGTTGGCTAATCGATCGATCCCCCGGGCCGAACGCTACCCGGCCGCTAACACTGAGGTAAGCGGCATCGGCACTGTGGTAATGTCAGGCGGGGAGAGAGAAGCGTCATTCACCTCTCTTCCCCGCCTCTTAAGGTACAGTGTGAAAATAAACATTCAAACACAAATGAAGAATATAATATATCCAGTGCAACCAATTCTCAGGGAAAAGCTTCCTCTTGAGCCATCACAACATCATAAATATTATTTTAGGGCCGACCACCCCAGCTTCTTCCAAACAGTCATCCTCAGTAAGAGGGAAAATAAAGCTTACCCCCCTTTGAAAAAAATTCAAAGAATGAGATTCTTGGCCTAAAAATCCTGAGGGTATCCCGGGCCCCAGGCAACAATACAAGCCTCCAGGACAGAGAAAGGAGCCCCCTGCAAAGGCCCACAGCGCCGGAAATACTTACCTAAACCTTCCTGGTTCAGGAGCTAGTGGTCTGGCTCCTACCTCACGGAGGAACACGACAACAACTGGGGAATGGGAGGAGGAGTCAAGATTTTATTCTGACTGGTGGTCAGGTGTTCCCCAATTGGTAGGAGGAGCCCGGAGGTCTCAAGCATATGCTGCCCGAAGGATGTTTTGAGAAAATCCTATTATTGAAATCCTTACGCTTAGTGGGAAAATACTCATTTCTGTCAGCAGACCTGTCTAGCACTTTCTCTTGTTCTGTGTGTAATTCTCCGTTAAAGGGCCACGGCACACAGACCAGGTAAGGGCCAAAGCCTGAGCAAAAAAATCTTGAAACGATTCTGCCATGGCATCAGACAGAAAAGAGGCAGCCAGACATCAATGCCTTCATAACCTCATTAATATCCTTCTGCTTCTAAAGACATGATTTAAGTGGTTGAAGCCAATAGTTAATAGTTAACACGAGGCCAGAATCTGTTTGAGAGTACAAGACTCAGTCTGCCATATCTTCCTCAATAGGAGTATGCATCTTTTTGTCTGAAGGATCTTTGGGGATACCAAAGTCTTCAAAGGCCAAGTCCACCCCTTTGGAAAGCTTAGAAAAGGGGGTATCCAGGTTTATCGCATGAACGGATGACACCTCTTAAGAGGCCCCAATCTATAAACCCTTTTTAAAGTGGACCAAATCCCAGGATTTTGACTATCCTGGGTTTTGGTCCACTCGCCCCCCCCAGGACACCTGCATCAACTCACCTCACCGTGGTCCTAAGGCGCATGCGAGGCTGCTCCTCCAATCAGCACTCTCGGAGCTGCTGAGCTATGCACGTCTTAGAGAATTCACAAATGGCCGGTGCGGGCATGCACCCTGCTAGAGAGAAGCACGAGATGCGGCCACGGCCCGCACATGCGCTGCTGGACCGGAATTAAGGTAAGAGTAGCAGGTGCCCTGGAGGGGGCTTCACACAGCGGGGCATCCTGATTTTGGATGCCTCGCGGGGAGGGAATGGATCGGCCTGGGAATCTTATAGATTCTTTGGTCCACTTTAACTGGGCCCTTCCACGCATTAAGGATAGCCTTCTTAGCAGAGTTATGAATGGGGAAGGTCATAGGGGAATCGGGAAGAAAATCGGGATAGAACCCAGGGCTGTGGAGTCGAGGAGTCGGAGGAAATTTTGGGTACCTGGAGTCGGAGTCGGCAAACAATGCACCGACTCAGACTCCTACTAAATTTTGATTTAGCAAGTTTAAATGTCCCAATTCACAAAAAGTTATAATTAATGACTTCTCTATTGTAAGAATAAAGAGCAATGCATGCAGTGCCTCACGTAACCGCAAAACGAACACGTTAAGTGACCGTGAAGAAGCGTGCTTTCCATGTGCTTCACTATATGGCACGCAACGCACAATTAGAAGCGGCAATACTTATACTTTGCATAGTGTTGTGTTCTGCTGTTACAGGGAACCCATGGGTAACCGAGCCTCTCACTGATAAGGGATTAAGTAAATATGTTTTTTGCAGGACTAGAGACACTTGTATAAGTGAAGGGAATGGAGGATCAATAGTTCAAGACTGAAGCTGTACCATTGGAAAAACTGCTGTCATTCAGCAAAAGGCTATAAAAACGTGTAAACTTCGATTGTTAGCTTAAACTTTAAACATGACTATGGGATTCTACTAGGGAAATGATGTTTTATAATAAAGGCCCCTTTCTGGATCCTCCCACTGCCCTATCTTCAGCAGAAGATCAGCACACAGAAAGGAGAAGGCAGCTTCTGCCCAACTACCTCTCTCTGCTAGAAGTAATGACATGTATGTTGCCTTTCTTTCCTTCAAGGAATGTATAAAATACATTCACACATTAATACAGAGGAGTCGGAGTCGGAGTCGGAAGTACAAAAAACTGAGGAGTCGGAACATTTATCTACCGACTCCACAGCCCTGATAGAACCTATCATGTTTAGACTTAGGGGCATCAGATGGGGCCTGCGGTGGTGCCTAGTGCTGAAATTATCAGGCGCCACCAGGTGGAATCACCCCCCTGCAGTTCAGATGCCCCCCATCAGGCAGAGTTCAAAAGTAGAAGAGGTGCAAGCATAACGCAGCCTGGCCTCCACCCAGCGAGTAGGTATTGGAGGAGGTAGCAGGTGGTGGGGAGGGGGCCCAGCAATCCCCCTGATGATTCCACAATGCCCCAGACCCTAGAATACCTGGTCTGAGGCAAGTTCTGACCCCTCCCCACTCAGCATATGAGTCAGGGACAGGAAATTTAGCCTATCCCCTGGGAGTCTCCTGGGTCCCTGGCAGGCTGCCCCCGGAGCCAAGGAATGGGTCAGCCCAATCAGACCCACAGCAACACAGTCCTACTTACCTAAACCAATGGTTCAGGAGCTGGCAGGCAGGATAACAAAGAACTAGGGTCTGGAGGAGGAGCTAAAGCTTGTGTGTGTTCTGGTGTTCATGTGTTCCTACCATCAGGCGGGGCCGTAATATCGCAGTAGTATGCTGCTCTAAGGATGCAGAATTCATCTCAGTTGTGATTTGATGTCCTCCAACTATGCATTTGAAAGTTTATAAACTGTATGAGCTTTTTCCCCCTTCAGGAGGGTCAGACTTGTAGGTACTTAAAAGGACAATTCAGGCAATGGCAATAAAAAAGGTAGGAAGAGCTCACCTCAAGCCTGTCCCATGCAGTGCACTGTAGATGCTGTAGAAAGGCTCCTTTCCTTAATTTTGTTCCACGAACATAATCCAAAACGGCTTCAATCGTGTCCAGCAAGTGTGACCACTGCGACTTCCTAGGCTCGCTCACGCTTGGAGTGTTGAGGGGACGGGCGATCATGTGACCACATCTGAAGCGTGGCCATAGAAAAATTAAAGGAAGCGAACATCAGAGATCCTGGAGTCCAAAAGACTCGTGGGGATCCCCGCTCACCTCTAGCCACACGCATGGCCGGCCTTTCTGAATGAGCATGCCACAGCGGCCAGGTGGCCGGGGGATGTGGCTGCTGGCGCACTCTGCTTCCTACGGGTGCTTAGCCGTCAGTGACGCCGAAGGGAGCCGAGTGACAGCAAGTGCGGATTGGCTGAGTGCGCAGCTCAGCCAATCAGCACACTCACCCTCGCCCGAGTCTGCGCCATAGGAGCGGCAGGAAGGCAAGTGTATGGTGCAACCGCCGGTGGATACACACAGCGTGGCATTCCAAATCGGGATTCCTCCGCACATTCCTCCTGTGTGTTGTTCCTCTTTAAAAAGGAAAGCAGAATTTGGAGACCTGCTACAGCATCTACAGAGCATTGCAGGAAATGGAGGAAAGGCACATGAGAGTCTTCAGGAGAGATTCTCTCGGCCTTATTATCCTGCACGGTTCCTTTAGATGTCAAAAATCAGCTGTCAATTTTGAGCTCTTCGGCTAGAGGGAATCAAGGCTCGACCATTAAAGAAACAACAAAAAGTGAGGATTAACGAGTGCCGCCGCTCGGGAATTGGCAGGCGGTCACCGTTTCTGACTTGATTGCGCTGTAACCCGGTGGCCCAGCGGAGCGACTTCACCACTGAAATGTAACAACGTGATTTCTTACAAAAATAGTTCAGTGAGGAAATTGCGTCAGGTGCGAGGAAATCATAAGGCCCCCCCACTTATCCAAATCAACCATTTACCTTTGCCAGGCAGGGATTGTGGGGGAACGTTTGTCACCATCTCAGCCAGCAGGTTGGGACCAGTCACCTGAGTAAAAACCTGAGCTTGCAGCGTGTACAGGAAATACATACAGTGGCTTGAGAAATAGCGCCACAATCCCAAAGGTTACAGACATGATGAAGCGAACCGTACTCTGACCCCATAAGTAATAAGCTTGCCAACCTTAACCTTCAGCTGAAAGCCACGATTTACACATAGGGCCAGTCTGGGGGTCCGTTGGTCATAAACAACGACGGGTCAACAGGTCCCGTCAAGGTAGAAATGTTGTAAATGGGAGCGGGCAGAGCCGACACAATCCCCTGCAGACCTCCAAGGAAAACAAGAAAGAGTAGGAAAGGAAAAAGAAAACACTAGAGGAATTCAGAGGGGGAGGGAGGGGGCACGGGGGTCGGGAGAAATAAGGGGGGGGGGGGAGCAGCAGAAGCGCGCGGTTGGGCTCCGTCTATGGCGTTTCAGAAGACAAACGATTGTCTCTATAATCAATCCATGCGGCCCATGTCATCCAGTGCTTCTCCTGCATGCCCCTGACTTCCAAGGTCCTCTCCTCCATTCTGCGTATAACCTCCACCTCCTGGGCCCATTCCACGAACGTCGGTAAAACCGAGGACTTCCAATGTCTTGGGATAATTGTTCTCATCGCTGTTATGAAGTGTCTTAAAACTCCCTTTTTGTTACTAGAAATGGACCCAGGAAGCAGAGACAGCAGCGCCAGCTGAGGGGTGTTCTGCACTTCCTCCCCCACAATAGAATTATAGGTCGACAGGACCCTCTCCCAGAGGTCCCTGATAGCAGGACAGCTCCACCAAACATGTAACATGGTACCGGGCTCCCTCAAAAAACCTAGGTGTTATTTTATGAAGATGTTATGTCATAGAGCGAAACAAAGTAGAAAGTAGTTGTGAAGTGCATATGTATTCACCCCCTGTAGGCCTCAATAAAATCCAGTGTGCCTTCAGAAGTCACCTCATTAGTAAATAAGGTCCCGTATCTGTATGTCATTTATTCTCAGTATGTCAGATGTTCTGTAAAGGTTAGTGAGAGAATGCACAATTTAGATTTGCAACCTAGTTTGCTGGGTTTTCTTACCTCGCTGGGGATCCCACAGAAGAGGTGCAGATTCTCCTCCAATCATCTTTCTTAAAGTGGACCAAAACTCAGGATTTTGACTATCCTGGGTTTTGGTCCTTCCCCCCGCTGTGCGAAACCCCCCACAGATCGCCGATGCCAACTCACCTCTTCCCGCTCCTACAGCTGCTCGTCCAATCAGCACGTCTAGGGCCAGCGGCTCCAAGCTTGCCGATGGCCGCATCTCTCGCTACCCTCTAACAGGGCGCGTGCCATTTACAAATGCCTGGCGCGGGCATGCACCCTGCTAGAGGGATAGTGGTGATGCGGCCGCGGCTTGCGCATGCGCCGTTGGACCGGGAAACAATAATTAAAGTGGACCAACACCCAGGGGGGAACGGCCCGGGAATCTATAAGGATTCCCGGACCGATCAGATCCCTCCCCGCGGGGCATCCGAAATCGGGATGTCCCGCGGGGAGGAACCCCCCCGGAGGCCCACAATCCTCACCTTACCGGCGATCCAACGGCGCATGCGCGAGACGCGGCCGCGTCTCTCGCTTCCCTCTAGCAGGGCGCGCTCCCGCGCCGGCCGTTTTGTGAATGGCCGGCGCAGGCGCGCTCCCTGTTAGAGGGAAGCGAGAGACGCAGCCAATGACAGCGCTCTGGTATGCGCGTCCAAGCGGCTTTGGACGCGCATACCAGAGCAGCTCTGAGCGCTGTCATTGGCCGGACGAGGTCACGTGGGAGCGGGGAGAGGTGAGTTTTTGCGATCGGGGGGGTTTCACACAGCGGGGTGCCCCACCTAAGTGGACCAACACCCAGGATAGTCAAAATCCTGGGTGTTGGTCCACTTTAAGAAAGTGGGGGGTGCCCCACTATGAAACCCCCCCCAAGAAGTACTGAACAGAGTCTTACAACTGCACAACACCAAGAATTAAAGTTAATAAGCAATTTTATTAGTCTCTGATCATTCTAAAAATTCCATTTTTTACAACAAAGAAAACACTATTAAAACACATATAAGACATGCTAAAATCAATGCTGCCAAGAGGGGGCGCTAGTCCACATTACTGCCATATCCATCAATGTGGTTATAAAAACAATGTGCCAAACTCTAAATCTAAATCTATACACTAATCTAAATAGGTCTAATCTCTAAATAAAGTGCTACGTGCTTATCCAACAATACATCAATTCATAGTAGAAGAAAGTGCAATGAGAATTCCAGCTATCAGCATATAGCAGCCTAACGCAAATCATATAGTGCAAAAAAAGGGAGCAATTACTTATCCATCCAAGTGTACAAGATCGGGAAACAAGGTAGGTGTATGGGGCGTCCCGGGGGGGGGGGGGGGGGTTCACACAGCGGAGCAACCCGATTTTGGATGCCCCAGGAGGGGAGGGAATGGATAAGATTCCCGGGCCAATCGGCATAGGTTTTGGTCCACTTTAACGATGCATGGCTAAGAAAACAACTAAAAATAATGCTAGCTGCAGGGTGGATAAAAATCAATTTTTTTTTAAAAATCAAAAAAAAAATCGGATTTTTTTGATTTAAATCGGATTTTTTTTTCAATAAACTGCTTTTTGAGGAAAATATTTTACCATCCAAAGGTTCTTCCATCATGAGATAAAGCTGAGTTGTTTAACTCAGTAGAATAAAGGCTGTATATGTGTAACATTCACAATGCCATGCTCTTCCAGAGGTTTCTGTAGGATTAGTGGGCAGTTTCTCTCCTATATTATCACAGACGCTCGCTTTACTTACGCAGTTCTCAAAACTGAATTGGACTCCGCAGAGGTCCCAGCCTCTTCTTCACAGCAAAAATGTTACAACATGAACAGAGTTGAGAAAAAGACCTTAATCCTATTGTTCTACAAACCTATGACTAGTGAGCTACAGAGGACGGCAGGGACAGTAGGATTTAAGTTTTTCATGTGTCGGCTGGGCTGACAGTCTAAGTTTCTTAAAATATATATATATTTTGTTTAGCCAAATTAGTTAACAAAACATGGATGTTTGTTTAAGCAAATAACTTATGCTGTAATGTTGTTATTGTTTCAGTTGAATAAATCTATTTAAATTGTTATTAAGGTCAGGATTATTTTTCTCCTTCCTAAGTACAACAGAACAGTGGTGTCCAAATATGAATGATTAACCCATTAAACTGGGGAGAAAAAAGTAATATAAAAAGTGATTCTAAAAATCTTCATCTACTTGCATGTTAAAATAGCAAGAACTAGTTTAGGTAGAAACTTTGATTTAAATCAAATCCACCCTGGCTAGCTGCATGCCTCCGTCTGGCTGCTACCCACACCAGCCATT